>JAIGNY010002337.1:510000-662500 GCA_020152595.1 Chiridota heheva
CAATTGGACATTACTTCACTTTGTAGTTGATATATATGTAATATGGACTATGACAATTGGACATTACTTCACATTGTAGTTGGTATATATGTAATATGGACTATGACAATTGGACATTACTTCACATTGTAGTTTGTATATGTGTAATATGGACTATGACAATTGAACATTACTTCACATTGTAGTTAATATATATGTAATATGGACTATGACAATTGGACATTACTTCACTTTGTAGTTAATATATATGTAATATGGACTATGACAATTGGACATTACTTCACATTGTAGTTGGTATATATGTAATATGGACTATGACAATTGGACATTACTTCACATTGTAGTTGATATATATGTAATATGGACTATGAAAATTGAACATTACTTCACTTTGTAGTTGGTATATATGTAATATGGACTATGACAATTGGACATTACTTCACATTGTAGTTTGTATATATGTAATATGGACTATGACAATTGGACATTACTTCACATTGTAGTTTGTATATATGTAATATGGACTATGACAATTGGACATTACTTCACTTTGTAGTTGATATATATGTAATATGGACTATGACAATTGGACATTACTTCACATTGTTGTTGATATATATGTAATATGGACTATGAAAATTGAACATTACTTCACTTTGTAGTTGGTATATATGTAATATGGACTATGAAAACTGAACAAAAATATACCACCTACAATCAGATTTATTCACAAGCAAAGTTGCAAATGATGATTACACCTACATTAATTTAAGTTATTGTTCCTCTGCTCATGATATTCATATAGTGCCTTTGAGACATTTCTTGGATGAACTTTGCTATGATTCGTTCCTCACAAGTCAAGTTTTAGTGATTGTAATTTGATGTTGGTAGAAAATAGACATTTAATACATTATGATTGTATTCAAATATCAATGTTTTGATTAAGTTTTGTATCTTGTGGCCTGTGGTGATATTCACAACCAGTGAAAGAAAAATCAATTTTATTTTCTGCCTGTACAAATTCATTCAATTTTAATGAATGAAGTACAGTCAAATCAAACAAACAATTATACATGTAGCTCTATGAATTTCCTTCAAAACATGCTCTGGCAGAAGTCAAAGGACTGCTTCTTTTTCCAAGGCTAGCATATAATATTTCTTGTGGTATATTGATTTATAGTAGCAATTACAATATTGAATCACAGTAGCAGTTACATTGTAGAGATTTCCCCCAGAAATCAAAGTAATCTTACTTAATATTTGATATTTTAAAGTTATTTTCATAAATTTTGTGTTAATGCAAGATCATTTTTTTTTTGGATTTACTCTTTATATCATATCTGAGCAATATTATCAAATTATTTGTGATGTGAAAAAAAGGCAGAGACAAGAGTAATGTGAAGGTGGGCGTGTGCCCTAAGAAGCTTTTGTGTCCCACTGCCTTAGTTCAGTACAGGTACCTAAGGATCTATGGAGAGGTGGTAAATACTTGAGCTTATTCAAAGGAAAATATACTATAAACCATGAAAATAGCAAAAGATGTCAGCAAAATTACTAACAAATATACAATTTAACAGCATTTTCAATTTTCAGGTCATTATAATAAATTATGCAAATTTGATTGAAATTTTGTGACATCACATTAAGAAAACTCTTGGATTTCCTTATGTGTTTTTCATCCCTCTAAGTTGAGATGCACCTTAGAATTTTAACACCCACTTGGCACATTTGACTCTGTCGCGGTGCCGTCTGTCGCGGTGCCGTCTGTCGCGGTGCCGTCTGTCGCGGTGCCGTCTGTCGCGGTGCCGTCTGTCGCGGTGCCGTCTGTCGCGGTGCCGTCTGTCGCGGTGCCGTCTGTCGCGGTGCCGTTAAACATCAACAAACAAACAAACAATGTGAGATGAATGGAAGAAGTTGAATATGGCCAAGAGGTTTTCAATTTCCATCAGGCCCTATATTAACATTTGAGCAGAAGCTATTAGTGCTTTTGACATAATAGCAAGACTTTTCTGTTCAGAATTGAAAGCTCTTTCTGGTGAATATAAAACATCTACCTGTCCATGTATCTGTAAGTTACAGAGTCTGTCTGTGTGTGTGTTTGTGTGTGAATCTTGTGATTGTTATTTTAGTGAGTTGATTTCACACTCAAGATTTCAGAAAATATACTACACTATAAGGACATTTTATTAATTAGGATTTGCACTTAAATATTCAAATATCAGGTTTTGAAAGAGAAAAAATAAGTGCATTTTTTGGTCTGTGCTAATGCACAAGCGATAAGAGAAAAATCAATTAATTTTGCTGTTGACACAAACTTATTCTAATTTATTGTAATAAAGTGCAGTTGAATTTTGCAAAATATTACACTTGCATAACTCAATAATAAGTTTCATTAAAAATGTACTTTGGCAAAATTATTGGAATTTGTTTTTGTAAACATTTCTTATTTTGTTGAAGTATTTTGAAGAAGGAAAAAAAAAAAAAAAAAAAAAATTCCCAGGAGGCAAATTAATGGAATAAAGTTATTTGATATTTCATGTTGTGGTCTTATTTTCATGAAATTTTCCAAGTTATAAGGCTAACAATTTTAAATTCTGCTCTTGGTGTCATATTTCGTAAGGTACTTTACGGTTGTGGCTAGATATTTTTAAAATATTTTGTGATGTTGATTCTTAATATGAGTTCGAATAGCTGAAACAGCTGGCTTTATGAAGCACATCATTAAAACACGTATCTTAAAGCATTCCAACATACTGTATTCTCTAAGAGGAATCCATTAATGAGCTTTTAGGGTGTACTTCAAAAAATAAATTTGATTTAAGAAAAGCTTACGATATTATCATCAGGGATGGCAGGTTTTTATCTTGCTGAGTTAGTCATGTGTCTAGAATTCTTTTGAAAGCTCTCAAAATATCATCTCAAGTTCCTTCATGAATAGTTGAGAAGAGGAACATTCATCTTTCGTGACAGATGACGTACTATTATTTCCATTTTTCTGCTTTGAACATTACTGTATACTTTATTGAATAGTTTGGTTAGATGATAAGAAGTTTTTGGAGAACTTTTACAGACTTATGGCCAAGGTGCACATGTAATTCAGATTTTATTTTGACTGCATTGAATACTGGGGTGTGTACTTTTAATATTCATTGAAAATTGATTTAAGTTGTGAAGGGTGAATGCACTGTACAAATAAAATAAAAAGATATATCAGAAATTATTTGATACCAAAAAACTTCACAGTTTTAAGTACGATAACCAGAAAATTAGATATCATTGTTATAGACCGATTAAGCCACAAGTCCCAGGTGTTCAATTTCCAGTCCTAAAAAAAGGGGGTGAAATGCAGTCTCCCACAGTTTGGTTCACGCCTTTGAATGTGAGTCTCCAAATCGAGAGATTTTTATCATTATAACCCACAATGCATCTTTTTAAATTCAAATCTTTTTAAAGAAATACATTACAGTAAAATTGGTTTAAGCCAAAGGTAAAGAAATGCATGCAAAATATTCTAATTTTCTTGGTGCAACAGAATGATTAAAAAATTTTCTACATTTTCACCAGTGCAAATTTGACTTTTACTAGAGAGTTTTAAAATACATGTAATATTTAAATTCATGTCAGTTGTTTCTGAAGAGCAAATTCTAACATTTTAGTCTGCAGCAAAAGCTCGAATTATACAGAAATATTAATTTCAATATCATTTGCAAAGTATATCAACAACATTACCTTTACAGAATTTGAAAAGCATAAAAAACAAAATTAATGACTCAACTTATTAGCAACAGTTTAAATTATGCTCACTGCATATGTCACGATCTCCCAATCAGGAGATCTCCCGATTGGACTGACCAAGGACTCTATTCCTTGCAATTCAGTTCATCTCATCTAAGTCTTGAGTTCCTGCTGCCTGAGGCAAGTGAGGCAGGCAAAAAGAGGACTTACTGCAAAGTCAAAGACTGGACTTGGTCAACATTGTAAAAGTTGTCATTTTTAAAATGTAGGTGTTGTTGTATTTCATACTACATTTGATTAAAATGTTTATTTTACCAGGTAAAAACCATATAAAAACTGAAACTTTGTTTTTCATCGACAATCAATTGCTAGCCTGTATTAGTAAAGATAATGAGTTGTTTCTTTGTGCAATTGGATAATACCGGTAGGTTTTGATGTAAAGCTTATGATTGCCAACATGCAACTGATTTTCATTCACCATTACCCACTCTCACTCTGCAAAACAAATATTTGACAGTATTAGTTTATCTTAGATTACGCCATATTACACACTTACTTGTAAAACAAATATTTGACAGTATTAGTTTATCTTAGATTATGCCATGTTACACACTTACTTGTTTGGAGTTACTTTGATATAAGTATTAGTTTATCTTAGATTATGCCATATTACAAACTTACTTGTTTGGAGTTACTTTGATATAAGTATTAGTTTATCTTAGGTTACGCCATATTACACACTTACTTGTTTGGAGTTACTTTGATATAAGTATTAGTTTATCTTAAATTATGCCATATTACACACTTACTTGTTTGGAGTTACTTTGATATAAATATTAGTTTATCTTACATTACGCCATCATATTACAAACTTACTTGTTTGGAGTTACTTT
The DNA here is from genome assembly GCA_020152595.1 of Chiridota heheva. Lineage (NCBI taxonomy): Eukaryota > Metazoa > Echinodermata > Holothuroidea > Apodida > Chiridotidae > Chiridota > Chiridota heheva. Next base: position 514,629 of record JAIGNY010002337.1, read on the forward strand.
GATATAAGTATTAGTTTATCTTAGGTTACGCCATATTACACACTTACTTGTTTGGAGTTACTTTGATATAAGTATTAGTTTATCTTAGATTACGCCATATTACACACTTACTTGTTTGGAGTTACTTTGATATAAGTATTAGTTTATCTTAGATTATGCCATATTACACACTTACTTGTTTGGAGTTACTTTGATATAAGTATTAGTTTATCTTAGATTATGCCATATTACACACTTACTTGTTTGGAGTTACTTTGATATAAATATTAGTTTATCTTAGATTATGCCATATTACACACTTACTTGTTTGGAGTTACTTTGATATAAGTATAAGTTTATCTTAGATTACGCCATATTACATACTTACTTGTTTGGAGTTACTTTGATATAAGTATTAGTTTATCTTAGATTATGCCATATTACACACTTACTTGTTTGGAGTTACTTTGATATAAGTATTAGTTTATCTTAGATTATGCCATATTACACACTTACTTGTTTGGAGTTACTTTGATATAAGTATTAGTTTATCTTAGATTATGCCATATTACACACTTACTTGTTTGGAGTTACTTTGATATAAGTATTAGTTTATCTTAGATTATGCCATATTATACACTTACTTGTTTGGAGTTACTTTGATATAAGTATTAGTTTATCTTAGATTACGCCATATTACACACTTACTTGTTCGGAGTTACTTTGATATAAGTATTAGTTTATCTTAGATTGCGCCATATTACACACTTGTTTGGAGTTACTTTAATATAATGCAACTTCTCTTTGTTTTTGACAGGTCTTCTCAATCAATCAATCTTTTCTTATACTTTTTTCCAGAATACAACAAATTCAGCTACTAGGAAGAGATTTACGGGGCCCTGAACACGACAAGCTCTGGAACCAATTAGAAGCTGAGATTCATCTGCATAGGCACAAAACAGTAATAAGAGCATGTAGAGGGCGCAAGACCTCCAAGCAGAAAGTCCCACAACCTCCAGGGCATGTGAGTAGTGTGTAGTATGTTGTATGTCATAATGTGTTTCATCTAAAGCACAAATAAATGTGGGATAAATTATTTCTATAATCATCATACCTTACCTGACCCTTCATCTGCAGCCAAAATGAGTTTGTCAACATCCTGCCAGGTGCCTTTGTCTGACATAGCTATGTCTAGTTCTTGGATTTGAGTCCTGTGTCTCAGCAATCATATCAGGGAAAGTCATAGGTTGTGTACCTCTGCGTGTGGTGAGAAGTAGCCAAAGTAGTAGATCAGAAATATACTGATCCTCTGCTGGATGACAGTGCCCCCGAAAAGGTGTCTACTCCCCACCACAGTTGTAGGAATTGGTGGTATGTTCCATAGATTTCTTGATTTGTGTGGTTCCAGTTGATGTTCTTGACTCTCTCTTGTGTATGTACCATCTTGTGAAGATTCCTCTTCATCTAAAGAAGATTCCTCTTCATCTTCTAGGTTTCTGCTCCATAAAGGATATTTATCATAACTTTATTCAATGTTCAGAAAATAAGGGAAAACAAGAGAATATTTGTGTTTTCATTGAGAATTAGGCAGTAAGGAATTTCATTCAGAAGTTCGAAAATATTTCAGGGACCCCAAAAAAGCATCCCTCACTGTTTGGCAGAGAACCTGTACTTATTGTTGCACGATACTTGTACTCAGAATTCTTGGTACTGGTACTCTACTGCCAAATGGAACCAGTATTACCAAAGTACCGAGTACTTTCCAAGGTGACTACCCAAAAGTGTCAAACTTGAAATATAACTTTCAGTAGGCCTACCATGGGATTGTACACCCAAATAAATTCCCACTTTACAAAGGGCTTGTGCCAAATGCAAGCTTGCTAGTTTGTGCAAGCTAGCAAATACCTTTCTGCAAGCTTGCACAAGCTAGCAAAAACTTTCTGCAAGCTAAACAAAACAAATTTACTAGCTTGCACAAGATACTGTTAGTTTGCACAAGTTTGCATTTGTCCACATACTAGCTTGCCGCAAGGTTGCAGCAAGCTTGCGCATGCTTAAAATGTTAGCTTGTCGCAAGCTTGCTGCAAGCTAGTTTTTCGGTAAGGGTATACACCTTATCTCAAAGTCAATAATATAAAACTTATTGCCCGATCACGCCCCATATCTTAGACATTGTCCTGATTAACACAATTCTGCAACTTACGTTAAGAGTTTATTCAACTCTATAAAACCAACACACTTTTTTTCTTCCATTGGACATTTGTTACACGGGGTAAATATATTTTTCAACACTAATGAATGAACTATATTATCAGAATTTACCTCATCATATTAATATGGAAGTCTTACAGTGACTTGCGCATGTTCTATTTTTAGGCAGCAGTATTTTCCAAATGAGAAAAACAACACAGTGCAGTGCACTAGCTCTTGCAAAACTTTCAAAAAAGTAACAGGGCAAAACGAAAATCAAAAATACATATTGGATTTCTGAACATTATTTCAAACTTAATGTTTGATCTATGCCTGCCTGTTAGGGGTTCTAATAAAGTACAATCATCATCAATATTAAAATCCCCAAAGGGGCAAAAACCTCTGTTGCTGGACGGGCTTTGTGTCTGTTTTGAACTGTACTGGTAGACCTTCAGCACACTTTGAGTTACACAGCACACACACTACTGTAAGTCTAAACTTGCAACTTAGAAGTTACGACCAGGTCGATGATGCTTGTGAAATACACTTTAAACAACAGTAAAACAATACAAAATTGGATGATTAACTGAAATTCCACATCCCAACGGCAAAGCAACTCGCAGATTGTAAATTCTAAGCCACCAAAGGCCAAAAATTAAGTAAGTTTTTACTTTACAAAATGGCGTCCAGAATGCACATGGGTGAGCATATTCCAATCAAGGTTAGGATATTGGCATTTTAGAAGCCAAATTTGATTAATGAAAAGGCTTTTTTTAAGACTTATTTGGCTGCAAAAAGATGATATTTTGCATGTTTTCCCCTAAAAATCATAACTTTTCTGCATATTAAACCCCTTCCAGATCCCTTTCCAAATTGGAGTTTTCTTGATATTTAAATACAGTTTGGCTTTGTTTTGGCCTAATTTGAACCTTTTCAATTTGATTTGGCTTTTCACTCTTTTCTGACGATGCTATGGGCCAAGCCTTATCTTGCAACTCTGCAGTTTGTTTATTATAGTTTCTTGTGAAAATAACGTTCTCTTGTGGATTTCTTTCTATTTTCAGCATAATTATTACAAATTTATTACTCAAGCAATATTGTTTCAGAAGTACTTATTGATGTTTAGCAATTGCAAAGAAAATAAATATTTTTTTCTTCAATAGTTATCTTTTTGGGAAACTTTCTTTAGGATATCATAACTGGCAAATGGCCTATTTTATGCTGTAGAGGTTGTAATAACAAGTTGTACAGTACACAGATGTTTGTCGTGTTTGAAGTTGGCAAAAGAACTTCTTTGTAGGTTCAAGTTTTGGTTGAAAAAAATAATTGCTGATTGTGAGGACAGTTTTTGTTGTGTTATTTACAGTTGATTATCATTTTAAGGTAAATTTTACATTATTGGGGGTTTTGTTAGGGAAAAAAATTAAACTCACGCTGTTCTGAATTTACAACGTTGATTCACGGCTGCACTGGTTCTCAGACTAACTGAATGCATACAGTTTTAAATATTTTTTGTTACGATATACTAAAAAATAAAGGCATATTGCAAGAAACCTGGCCCTTGAAATTTTGCATAAACCTTGCTGGTATCGGTACTTTATCGCTCTGTACTGCTACAGTGCTAGCTACTGACATGTAGGCATATTTGCGAAACTACTACTAAACCATACCTACAGTAGGCCACTTGTTGTTGAAAACTTCAGTTCCAATGGGAATATTCACCAACTTTGCAAGGTTTGAGACCATCTCTTTTCATAGGATTAGATTCTTATGATTTTTTTACTTGATGTATCGTACTCATATACAGATATATTTCTAAAATATTTGTAAGTACCGGCACTGATGGTACTCGGTGGCACTTTGGTATTTTTCATTTGGCGGTATCATACCATTCCGAGACCATTAAGTACCGGTACTTGTAGAACAGGTATACCATGCAACATTACACCTATTTGCATTGACACCATTGCTACTCAAGATTTGATTTTCTCAGCTTGATATGTGGCAGAAGACCAAGTTTACTGAGTCATAGCTTTTTTAAAAGCCTTAGTTTCTCTCCAAAAGGCATGGTTTTTCTTCAACTTGAAGTGCACATTCTCAGTAAACAGATGCCCTACTTCAATCTGTCAGTAGATGAGATGCTCTCCTTCTGTGTCAGTGTATCTACCAGGGTTTACCTTTGGTGCTATATTTACTACAAAATTTATTGAACACTCAATCTGGAACAGGTAATAAAGAGAGAATCTCTCCAGCGGCAACTTGCAAGACCGGGAGGTAAACTTGCGCATTTATTGGAAAAGTCATCTCCTTGTACAAGGTTTTTGGTGGAAAGTGACAAATGAGAAATAAAAGAATGAATATTGAGTGAGGGTTTTCAATAACTGTGACAGAAATTTGAGCCGGGAGATATTGTAGAGGCGTAGCTTTTTATTAGTTTGTCGTTTGGGTTACAAAATTTGGGTGTTATGGAGCAAACATGATTAAAAGAGGAGAATTTTGGATGAAGGAGATGTATGTGAATGCAAATCATTTTTTCAATAAAAGAAAAAGTGTGATGAAAGAAAAAGAGCATCGAGGCAGAAATTTGGATTTACAACCTTTGAATAAATTTTAAAGAATTGGAAATTTATGCATTTTGTCAAAATATTGAATTAGATTCCTAAAGTACACTCTCAAAATCAAAGGTATTACATTTAAAATGAATAAAATTGTACTGTTTTAAAAAAATAGATGTATGATAATAGTAATATAAAAAGTATTCACATGTCACTCTTTTTTGAAGATTGTTTAAAGTTATAAAGGATTAAAAATTACCCAATTAGATATAAAAGAAGAGACTGTATTCGACGTATAAAGAGCCTAGGCTCTAACAAGTGCCCACCCAACATTTTTTTGACAGATAAATTAATTTGTTTGATTAATTTGGAGACTAAAAATACCCAAGTTTTGTTACATTCTTTGCTTATTTTGCATGCGATGCTCACAATGTTTTTGTGGTGGTTATTGTGGGGCTAGTATAGAACCAGTTCACATATATGTACAATGCAGTTTGAATAGCACACTATACGTGGACCCCTAGTATGGGCACTTATTAGGAAGAAACTTTGGGCCTAAAAAGTGGTGCGATTCTATTTTCCTAAGTGCCCTGGGCACTTATTACATCAAATACGGTAAACTCTTTGATTAAATATTAAAGCATGAGATAGTAAAGATATTGAAAATTTACACTCTTTGGTTAGATATTGAATTTGTGTTTCATGAATGAGTAAGTAAAAGAGAGCTGAGTAAAAGAGAGCTGAGTAAAAGAGAGCTGAGTAAAAGAGAGCTGAGTGAAAGAGAGCTGAGTGAAAGAGAGCTGAGTGAAAGAGCTGAGTAAAAGAGAGCTGAGCGAAAGAGAGCTGGGCGAAAGAGAGCTGGGCGAAAGAGAGCTGGGCAAAGGAGAGCTGGGCGAAAGAGAGAGCTGGGCGAAAGGGAGCTGGGCGAAAGAGAGCTGGGCGAAAGAGAGCTGGGCGAAAGAGAGCGGGGCGAAAGGGAGCTGGGCGAAAGGGAGCTGGGCGAAAGAGAGCTGGGCGAAAGAGAGCTAGGCGAAAGAGAGCTGGGCGAAAGAGAACTGGGCGAAAGAGAGCTGGGCAAAAGAGAGCAGGGCGAAAGAGAGCTGGGTGAAAGAGAACTGGGTCATCTGCCATGATTTGTCTGCATCTGTGAGGTGTAAGAGTTGGATCATGGAATTACCAAAACACATATCCACCATGTTTTATCTGCATCTGTGAGGTGTAAGAGTTGGATCATGGAATTATCAAATCACATACCCGCCATGTTTTATCTGCATCTGTGAGGTGTAAGAGTTGGATCATGGAATTACCTAAACACATATCCACCATATTTTGTCTGCATCTGTGAGGTGTAAGAGTTGGATCATGAATTACCAAAACACATATCTGCCATGTTTTATCTGCATCTGTGAAGTGTAAGATTTGGATCATGGAATTACCAAAACATATATCCACCATGTTTTATCTGCATTTGTAAGGTGTAAGAGTTGGATCATGGAATTACCAAAACACATATCCGCCATGTTTTGTCTGCATCTGTGAGGTGTAAGAGTTGGATCATGGAATTACCAAAACACATATCCACCATGTATTATCGGCATCTGTAAGGTGTAAGAGTTGGATCATGAAATTACCAAAAGAAATATCTACCATGTTTTGTCTGCATCTGTGAGGTTTAAGAGTTGGATCATGGAATTACCAAAACACATATCCGCCATGTATTATCGGCATCTGTAAGGTGTAAGAGTTGGATCATGAAATTACCAAAACAAATATCTACCATGTTTTGTCTGCATCTGTGAGGTGTAAGAGTTGGATCATGGAATTACCAAAACACATATCCGCCATGTTTTATCTGCATCTGTGAGGTGTAAGAGTTGGATCATGGAATTACCAAAACACATATCCGCCATGTATTATCGGCATCTGTAAGGTGTAAGAGTTGGATCATGAAATTACCAAAACACATATCCACCATGTTTTGTCTGCATCTGTGAGGTGTAAGAGTTGGATCATGGAATTACCAAAACACATATCCGCCATGTTTTGTCTGCATCTGTGAGGTGTAAGAGTTGGATCATGAATTACCAAAACACATATCCACCATGTTTCGTCTGCATCTGTGAGGTGTAAGAGTTGGATCATGGAATTACCAAAACACATATCAGCCATGTTTTATCTGCATCTGTGAGGTGTAAGAGTTGGATCATGGAATTACCAAAACACATATCCACCATGTTTTATCTGCATCTGTGAGGTGTAAGAGTTGGATCATGGAATTACCAAAACACATATCCACCATGTTTTGTCTGCATCTGTGAGGTGTAAGAGTTGGATCATGGAATTACCAAATCACGTATCCACCATGTTTTGTCTGCATCTGTGAGGTGTAAGAGTTGGATCATGGAATTACCAAAACACATATCTACCATGTTTTGTCTGCATCTGTGAGGTGTAAGAGTTGGATCATGGAATTACCAAAACACATATCCACCATGTTTTATCTGCATCTGTGAGGTGTAAGAGATGGATCATGGAATTACCAAAACACATATCCACCATGTTTTATCTGCATCTGTGAGGTGTAAGAGTTGGATCATGGAATTACCAAAACACATATCCACCATGTTTTATCTGCATTTGTGAGGTGTAAGAGTTGGATCATGGAATTACCAAAACACATATCAGCCATGTTTTGTCTGCATCTGTGAGGTGTAAGAGTTGGATCATGAAATTACCAAAACAAATATTCACCATGTTTTGTCTGCATCTGTGAGGTGTAAGAGTTGGATTATGGAATTACCAAATCACATATCCACCATGTTTTGTCTGCATCTGATAGGTAACCTTACCGCTTTGATTGGGCTGAAATGTTCGGTTTTTCCATGATGACAAACTTTGTTTGGTAAAATCCAATAGAAGAAGTGATCAAATCTAAATTTGTGATGATTGACACTATTTTCTGCTATGATTTTTTTAGCTTGTTTCATTTTGTTTGTATTGTGAAGTAGGCTAGGCCTATGTGCTGTTGTGAATGTTGTGTTAATGTGCATTATATACTGAAGTAGTTCTGCGATTATTCTTTCCCATGGTTTAGTAGCGTTGCGATCATTTAGCGTTTGTTTTCTTTATAAAAAAAAAGCAACACAATGAAGACTTGTAAATATGGAAGTATTGCATCCTATAATTAGATCAACTTTGAAATTGCATTCTATTACCTGATTGTTTTTACATGCATAAGGTGCATGTACTGCAAAATCCTTGCATGCACAAAGGAAAAGTTACATGTATACGTGTATGCATGCACCCGAGTAATTTAAATGTTGTGTTGAACAATCTTACTCATACTCTTCGCATAGATGAAAGAGAAAACTCATCACATTCTCTATTCTCAGGTTGATAGATATGTTTTATGAAATTAATTGCAAAATAGAAAGATATTTTAAAGATTAACCAGTCCTTTAAGAGTGTAAAACACATCAATTCTTTGAATCAAATATTACAGAATTCAGATTCAAAGCATGCTTGGTAAAGATTTCAACAAGTGCAAACACCCCAAAATGGTCATTTTTGATTTTTAAAATAAGAAACAAGATTTTGTACAAATTCTTCTTCTGATTTGTTCAAGCTATTGTGAGCAAACACGAAGAGTGCACTATTGAACCTGTTGATATTGCCAGGTTCCCGCATGAAATTATCACAGATCTGGCTTTGATGGTCCACCAGGAGATGAACGCAGACTGAAAATCAATTCCTGTAAGCAGCTGCCTGGTTTTAACATGTCTGTCCAATCATCGACTTAATCATCAAATCAATACCTTTTACGCCATCTCTATCCGCGTTATCCTGACGTATCTCTTTTAAATTGGAGCCTGGATTCCCTGGAGATGTTAAGATGCGCTTTTCTGATGCACTGTTGAAGCCGGATGAGGTGCATCCGAGCGCAAAATGTTCAAAAAAAACCCGTGTGATTAATCAGTTTATATCTGCAACATTTCATAAGCTGTCATGAACCAAACCAACGTGGTGTGTTAAGTTGTATTGCTATGATTAAGTGGCACCAATGTTGTATTGATGAAGTATGATGTATCATATTTTATTGGGTAAGGGAGAATACATTTTTTAACATTACCTCAAATTTCCAGTTTTAGTCATCATGCTTTTGATCAAGTTTTGCAAATATCAATGTGTTAAGATTTTAGTGTTTGTAGGCTGTTACTATTCAATAGGTTGATATTTTAACTGTTGAGCTGATTATGTAAATTGGCGTAGGTTTGTTATATAATGAATAGTTTATAAGTGTATAAACAAATATAATCTATGGATTATCAGAGTTCAGATAGTGAGATAACCTCAAAGAAGAGACTTATATTGGACTAACGGAAAATACATTTAAAACACGGTACAATGGACACGCTCATAGTTTCAGAAACGAGGATAAACGGTATGCCACAACATTAAGTGAATACATCTGGAACCTAAAAACTGATAATGTGCAGTACTCATTGAAATGGAAGATTATTGATAAAGCTAAGCCATACTCATCATCAAGCAAAATGTTGAGAGAGAAATTCTTTATCATATACAAGCTACACTTAGCATCACTAAACAAAATAAACCAGCTGGCCAGTGCATGCAGACACAGAAAAATACATTTATTATGTAACTATAAATAAAAACTATTCTCCCCATTGCTAGCACATACCACACTTTAAACAGTTGTGCATTGTAATTCATCATCCCTATCACTCTGCATTTTGTCGCTGATGAGTGAGGGTCTTGCCCTTACGAAACAGATCCGTCAAATAAAATGTTCAAGGTTTAACTTGCGAGTCTAGAATTGATTACAGCTCTCTTTTGATTGAGCTCTGTCCCATTGTGATGGTTTTACACCATACTATCTTTTGGACTATTAGTATCAGAATTATAATTAATTATGAAATTTCCAAAAATCTTCCAACAAAAAATTGTGACAGAAATAATATTAATGTAGTAAACACATCTTTATATGCTTCTTTCTTTTGCAATATCAGGCCTCCCACAGCCTCATAAATTTCTTATATTTTCCTATAAAAAATTCCTTTGTATAATTTCATATATTTTTCATGATTTTGACCCAAAATTCCTATTATTTTGTATCAATTCCTATATTTTCATAGTTGTCAAAGCTGTGCTTTATTTTGCAGTATTTGTTCAAATATGTAACCCAGCAAGGATTTATCAAAGCCCAATGACAGCTTCAAGTGTAAGTTATTTATAATTCTTCAGCACATGAGCAATTAGTACTGTAGATGTGTTGCTTCAGTCAAGTCAAGTCTACCTGTGCAAACTACTAATATCATTTTAGGTGGACGTTAATGATTTTTAATTGATAAATTGTAATACCGAGCAATTTGCAAATTATTTTGAAGGTTTTCCAGTGGTGATATTTGATGGGTTCCTTGTGCTCAACACCTGTTCAGTGTAAAGTGTTTTATTAACTCATATGTTCTCTTTATACATAGTTAAAAAGTATTTTTTCATAAATATTCAGTGAGTTCAAAATTGTAGTTTGTCATTGTTTTTCAAATTGCTTTGAGGCAAATCAAAGTGAATCGTTGTTGGCATCTTATCTCAAAATCAGATCAAACAATCTAATGGAGTAAATGTTTGATTTTTGTAAAACTTAAGTTTTATGAAGAAAAATTACAATAATGAAATGGTATACTGTTCAATGTACTGCTAATATTCTGACAGTTACTATAACAATTAAGCCTCCAAACTTGTCATAAAAGCTGGCATTACAGACCTTCAACAATTTGTAGTGTTAGTTTTGATCTCCCTAATTACTGCACTGTTTTTCTAATGTTGTTGTTTTTATATTTTCTTTGTGTTTGGTTTTAATTCTAATTGCAGTTGTGTTCTTTTTAGTCTTTCCCACATAGTGGTGACCACACGTTTGGGAAATGATTATGAAAACTATAATTATTAACATTAACTTTGTTTTAATTTGAATGTATTATCTCCTACTCATTTCACGTACTGATTAGATTTACCTACACTTGAACAAATCATTTTGTCATCTTCTTCCCGTAGCTTAGGATATTGACTTATATGACAGTGCCTAACAGCTGCAAGTGCAACTCTGGCAAGAAGCATTTTGTGCTGTATTTCTAAGATATGTCATAAACAATCATTGCCCCTGTGAAGTGTCCTTTGCTAAGTTCTTTTGAATTACTTACAAATCTTGCTTCCCTTTATAGGAATTGCAAAAGACATGTCAGTTAATGGAATCAGTTTATTTTATTCTAGAATATTTTTGTGCACAATTTAAACATCTGGAGCAGTTGTTAAGCTTGTTGCTTGCTATTTGGTTCCTCGATGCGAATAGTATAAGGAAACTGTAGTCATGCTGGCGTGTGTATGTGTTGTGTGTGTGGGTGTGTGTGTATGTGTGTATGCAGAGGTTACGTTATAATTTTTTGTCTGGTGTATTTGATTACGACAAGCCCTAGATTTTTGGCGTATTTTGTAAATTTGCTGTGGAATGTGCAGGGCACTGCGTAATATACAGGGCACTGCGTAATGTACAGGGCACTGCCTTGTTAAAGTGAACACACACATACACAAAAACATTTGAAAATTGAAAAAAAGGCCTGCCTCGCTAAAGTGAATGAAAATTGCGTTTAAAATACCAAAAACATTAAAAAAATTGGGGGGAAATCGGAAGCTCTCGTAAAAGTGACATTTGAAGGGAAAAAAAGTATGTCACAATGCATAGGAAGAAAGTATATTATACAAGTCAAAATTCATATCAAAGAGAGATGTAATATACAAAAAACAAAATCATGAAAATGCATAATGTGGAATCATAATGTTTTATTGTTTACTTTTCCGTGCATGGATATAGATAGGTCTATGCATGATTACTCTTTGAAAAATGTGTGGTCTAAAAGATAAATGTTTGATAAGCTTACAATAATTTACTAGGAGCATGTGTACATTTTGTCAAACTTTTAAACAAACCTGTTCTATATCCCTGCCCACCCCCATTCCCCACCCTATTTCTTGGTGTCTTAGTTCATTTAATAAATACAATATCGCACAAAGTGTAAATATATAACAATAGATTATTTTACATTTTTAAACTTTTCTCTGAAGAATGCCCTTTTTCTGAGAAATTGCTCTTTTGAATTCTAAATACATAATAAGCACATGGAATTTCAAAGAATGTTGAAGTACTGGAACGGTTCTGACCATTTGATGAATCTATAGACTTCTCTCGGGAAAAAAAACCTGATGTTGAACGTTGCGTTCCTATTAAAAATTTTCCGAGGTGCAGGAATGAAGTGCCCTTTTATACGAAAAAACGAACCCCTCTCAAAGTCCTGGCTACGGGCCTGCATACAAAAAATTTATTTGGACTCATAATATTCTCCAAAAAGTTTACTGTGTAATGTAGGCTATTTGGAAACAAAAGTTTAGTTTATAAAGAACAGTTGGAGGTCTTAATATACAATTATGATTTGACCCATGTTTTATGATTCAAGTGAGCAACCCAAGTTTCCAAACTATATCCACTTTCAGGCATAGATTAATAGTCAGATCAGTGCCAACATCCCATAAAGCCCGCTTATAATGTGTTAGAATCAGGCCAGGGAGGCGAGTTGTCATTGATCAGACATAATGCAAGTAATTATGACCATATGACTGGACATTTTCCATTCTAGTCAGGGGAAGAGGGAGAGGAAGGGGTGGGGGGTTGTCTATTACAGAAAATGTGTTAGAAAAAACTTTGAAGTTTTTGTTTTGTATAATTGAAGATTGTAATTGTGGACTGCAGGATTTAGGCTAACGTATAAAGGGAATATATTAATTAAATCTCGGGGTGATTAAAAATATACCAAAAATATGAAAATTACAAATGATTATTAGGGGGTCCTGCCCCTTCCTCCCCCATTGAAATTATTGGGAGGCCCATACCCCCACTTCCACCACCTATGAAACGTGAATACATTTTTAATGTATCGACATAATTTATTCATATATTGATAAATACACATAAAATATTTGCCTCATTTTCAAGTAGGTCTTACATAGAGTATATCCAAAGGCTGCAACATTTGGACAATTCTTACTTTAAAGGATTGTTACGTCAAGTAAACAACAGATAACTATGATTTGAAAAACTTTTTCCATTTTTTTCAGCAGAAGTTTTCATTAGAACTTGTGCAGACATTTTAACCAATATCGACTTGTGGTGTTAGGATGGATGTCTAAGTTTGATAAATAATCACATTTTCTCCTTTTTTGTCCACATTTTCTCCTTTTTTGTCATGTTTGTTATTGAATTAACTTATGGAATTAATCACTTAAGTTTCAAAAGTTAGAGGAATTTAAAGTTAGTTACTTGGAATATGTGGTTGAATTCAAATTGAAAGAGTGCAAAAACTTTGTTGAATTGATTGGTTGAAAACTTGTTTGCCTATGTAAGCCTAGTTGATGTATTTAGCTCATCACATTGGCCTCAAACAATACTTTTGAAAATGGTAGATGTGAAAAACAGAAAGCATTTATTGACAATACATCATGGCTCTGCATGTTCAGGATGTTCATTTCAGTTATAGTTCAGTTATTTTGGCAAATCTATTTGCAGATTAAATACCTGTTTTTTTTTTTTTTTTTTGAGTAAGTGAAAAAGTTCAAGATGAGAACATAGTATACTGGGAAGCAAAATTTGGTAATATTAGCTATACAAGCATCTCATGAACAACAGCAGATATACGGTATTGTAAGTTTTCATCTATAGGTAATAGCCTATTTATGTTCTTTGTTACCATGAGCAATTTGAATATTATTTCAGAACATGTCTAGTCAGATTACATAATCTTTATTGTTGATTACACATTTTTTAAGTTACAGTATTTTGGTCATATTTACTCAATACAGTAGGTAACATTTAGTTTTGAAAACTTACAGGGTGTTATCCATTTCGCATGTTGAATCATGCACATTTCACTTACTACATGATGTTTTTTGATTTAAGTGATATTTACTGCAAGGTATTAGGCATTCCAGTATTTCATTGTTATAGATAATTGTTTTCCAGTTTACAGTATATTTTATATTTCCTATCACAAATTATTTTGCTGATCTAGATATTTTAGTGACAAAAAATCGTAAATGCACAAATACATTACCTCAAAAATATGCATATATATTTTATATTTTGATGCATAAGCCCCTGATAACTCTTTAATTTTTTTCTCCAAAATTGTTCCTATAAAATTCTTAATTTTTTTGAACACTTGGTGGGAGGCCTGCAATCTAATTTATTATCCATCGCATAATTATGTAGCAGATGTTTCTAGAGCACATTTATTAACCACATGTACTGTTACTTACTCAAAAAATCTTTTTAAAAAAAAAAAAAGTTAATGAAAAAAAAAAAAATCTTTCCATGAATTTCTCTTTTTCCCGCGGTTAGAATCCACTGTAGATGTTTACTGCTGGAACAGTAGATTTTTGGCAGGTGAATTAAAGATATGCAATATTTGTAGAGGAAACTGATTTTAGATATGACTAATGGAGTAGCACACTATTCAATTGTAATGTAAATGAGTGTATTTTCAGCATTGAGACTAACCTACCATCAGAGACTAATCTTATTGTAAAGAGATTATGTTTGAGATATTGAATTATGCATATATTGTAAATTGCATGCAGAAACAATTTTAAATATCTATGGACAGGTAGCAACAATTAGAGCTTAATTGGAAGACAATATGCTGCTGTATGCTGTACCTTGAGTTGCAAACTATAATAATCATTACCAATTCTAAACTTACTACTGTACAGTAATTTGAATTTTTATTATGATAAATTCTGCATTTTTTTCTTCAGTTTATGAAATGTGACATTGCAAGATTTTGTAGCTAGGGCAGTGGTGTAGCCAGGGGAAGGGGGGGAGAGGTGCGATCACCCCCAATATTTTATTCATCGGTTTAGATTTTAATCCGTTGGTTCAGATTGCTACCATCGGTTCAACAAACTTTGACATTCCAGATGCTTATTATTTTTTTAGATTTTAAAAGGGCACTTTCTTAGGAAAAGGTTCTTTTTTATTAATATATAAAAAGATGTGGATTTTGATCTAAATATACATGAACTAAGACACAGAAAGGTGGGGGAGGGGGGGGGGGTGGGGGAGGGAGGGGAAGGTGGGTGTCGAAGTGCGCATGAAACAGAACAGGCTCATTTTAAAAGTTTGACAACATTTACACAAGCTTGTAGTAAATTATTGAAAACCTTTCCTTTAGACAACCCATATTTTTCAAAGAATGACAATAAAGTTAAACATGTACAAACGTAAACAATAAAACAGAATTCCACATGCGTTTTCATGATTTAATGTATACATGTAGGTAGCTCTCTTTGACATGAATTTTGACTTGTATAATACACCTTCTTACTATGCGTTGTGACATTTTGCGAGAGCTTCCAGGGCTTTGCCCCTAGACCCCTACCGGGGCTTCGCTCCTGGACCCCATCAAAGGCCCTTAGGTGGGCCCCTGGACCCCATGCCAACAAGTCGAGCACTTTGCGTTTTGATTTTGTGTTTTATATATGGTATATTATATCTCTCTTTGACATGAATTTTGACTTGTATAATACACCTTCTTACTATGCGTTGTGACATACTTTTTTTCACTACCGGAGACCCTTTAGCAGGCCCCTGGACCCCACGCCGACATATTGTGTCGATTCAGACCAACCAACCCCATCCAATATGAATGTCCTGACGGACTACGCCACACCACTGAGCTAGGGTCACTGCAGGGACAGATCATGTGTGTACTAATCTCAGCGTAGATGATTTATTTGAATTCTAAACAGATTTTTCATGTCATTTATTAACAAGTTTGTTGGGTTTGAGTGCAATAAACTGAGAACTATTTATCATTTGCCTCAGAAGCATGGTAACTGTCGTCTGAATAGATCAGATACCAATACTGTCTAAACCAATGATACTGCACTGGGTTTCTATTACGGTACACTATGACAATCTTAGATATGGTGCAAGATCTGGAGAATGCCACACTGTTCTGTCACACACACCATAGATATGGAATAATAAGAAGAATGGTGAGTGCCTATATCTAGCGTGATAGCAAATATTCTCTGTCAACCTTTATTTAACATTTGTTCAAAGTCTTTCATTTTTTTTTTTTTTTGAGGACACAAGCATCACCAGCATATGTAACAAGATACCTTTTTTGACCCGAATGTCTTATACAAGTTTGTGTAATGCACTTGTCAATTGCGTGACTCTCCTCCTACACCCTGGACAAGGTGAGTCATTACACCAAGGTGGGTGACCAAAACATGTATATTGATGCACTTCTCGATCACTTAGGTGACTGACATTTCCCGTTTAAATGACTTACCAAATCACTCACCTCTGTACAAAGTTAATAGGTCTAAAGTAAATTGATTTAACCCCAGAGTTGCTCTAGTGACTGACAATTTGGTACAATGACGCACATGTGAATCACTTTTCCAAATGTCAATGACTCACATTTGACTGACTTTGCCAGGGGTAGTAGGGGTGAGTCATACAACTGAAAAGTGTGTAAGACACCGTGGGATACACAATTGTCATGCAATCTGAATCTGAATCAATGCAAATGAAACTTACTGCACAAATGTGCACAAATATTTTGAGAGGATGCTTTTTGAAGGAGTTTGAACTTTTCCGTCAAAAACACTGTTTGAGGCGTTTACTCCACTTTACGCAGCCTTCATTGTCGCTTAATGATAACTGATAACATTGTAATGTTTAATTCATGAGAAGTCATTTTGTAAGTGTAAAATGTGTTTAAAAAAATATTCTTGCATGTTGGTTCTTTGGGGGCTTTAAAATGCAATATGTTAAATGGTTGCAAGTGACAATTGACTTTTTGGTGTTAATGGATACAAAAACAAACACTTATTGTTTTAAAGGTTATCTCTAAATAATTAAAGACATGTGATTATCAATAAAACTCATTAAAGGTGACATGCTGAACAAACTGTCTTTACAGGCCCCTGCTTTAACATTTCAATAAGTGTTTCATTGTCTGACCGGTGGACAGGTATAGGCAACATGGTTGAAATTACTTGAAATCAATTAAAGATCAACCTGTAAGCATGCTCCGAGCTCTGATAAATTACTACAAGATATGCTCACAAACATGTCCAAATGTCTTACACATGCATAGAATTAAACCATGCAAATAGTCCAAGGCAATGTCATTGTTTTCAATTCTATTCAGGGTTTGCTTTTATGGTTTTGAGTTTCTTTCAGACAAGATTCTTTTCCATCACTTTCCTTTCATGCCAGGTCTTCTTTGAGATTTTTTTTGCTGATGACAAAAATAAAATAATTTTATTGTCTTCAGAGGCCACAAAATTTATTGTTTGGATTTCCTTTCAGGGTATGAATTCATTGTTGAGCACATTCCATTGAAATTGTTTAACTAATTCCCAACAAATATCTCCCAAAACATACCCACCCCTCCATTTTCATTTGCTTGTTTCAATTATCTTACAAAACCTTACACCAAATGTAATCAAATCCAATCATCAGTTCTTGAGATATGTAATGATTAATTCTCCCTAAAGCATCCCCACCCATCCATTTCTGCTCTTTCCCTTAATTAAAAAAAACCTATTATTTTTTCAGATATGTTGATGACAAATAAACCGATTTGAGATATAACCTCCATCCAGGTTTGTCAGCACTGGAAATATGATAAATTTAAAGGATTAGTTCAGTGGTCAAGCAAGTTCATCTAGCCTTGGAAATATAATAAACTTAAAGGATTAGTTCAGTGGTCAAGCAAGTCCATCTAGCCTTGGAAATATAATAAACTTAAAGGATTAGTTCAGTGGTCAAGCAAGTCCATCTAGCACTGGAAATATAATAATTTTAAAGGATTAGTTTAGTGGTCAAGCATGTCCATCTAGCACTGAAACATAATAAACTTAGAGGGTTACTTTAGTGGTCAAGCAAGTCCATCTAGCACTGGAAATATATTAAACTTTAAAGGATTAGTTCAGTGGTCAAGCATGTCCATCTAGCACTGGAAATATAATAAACTTAAAGGATTAGTTCAGTGGTCAAGCATGTCCATCTAGCACTGGAAATATAATAAACTTAAAGGATTAGTTCAGTGGTCAAGCAAGTCCATCTAGCACTGGAAATATAATAAACTTAAAGGATTAGTTCAATGGTCAAGCAAGTTCATCCAGCCTTGGAAATATAATAAACTTAAAGGATTAGTTCAGTGGTCAAGCAAGTCCATCTAGCACTGGAAATATAATAAACCTAAAGGATTAGTTCAGTGGTCAGCATGTCCATCTAGCTCTGGAAATATAATAAACTTAAAGGATTAGTTCAGTGGTCAAGCAAGTCCATCTAGCACTGGAAATATAATAAACCTAAAGGATTGCTTCAGTGGTCAGCAAGTCCATCTAGCACTGGAAATATAATACACTTAAAGGATTAGTTCAGTGGTCAAGCATGTCCATCTAGCACTGGAAATATAATAAACTTAAAGGATTAGTTCAGTGGTCAAGCAAGTCCATCTAGCACTGGAAATATAATAAACTGAAAGGATTAGTTCAGTGGTCAAGTAAGTCCATCTAGCCTTGGAAATATAATAAACTTGAAGGATTAGTTCAGTGGTCAAGCATGTCCATCTAGCACTGGAAATATAATAAACTTAAAGGATTAGTTCAGTGGTCAAGCAAGTCCATCTAGCACTGGAAATATAATAAACTTAAAGGATTAGTTCAGTGGTCAAGCAAGTCCATCTAGCACTGGAAATATAATAAACTTAAAGGATTAGTTCAGTGGTCAAGCAAGTCCATCTAGCACTGGAAATATAATAAACTTAAAGGATTAGTTCAGTGGTCAAGCATGTCCATCTAGCACTGGAAATATAATAAACTTAAAGGATTAGTTCAGTGGTCAAGCAAGTCCATCTAGCACTGGAAATATAATAAACTTAAAGGATTAGTTCAATGGTCAAGCAAGTTCATCCAGCCTTGGAAATATAATAAACTTAAAGGATTAGTTCAGTGGTCAAGCAAGTCCATCTAGCACTGGAAATATAATAAACCTAAAGGATTAGTTCAGTGGTCAGCATGTCCATCTAGCTCTGGAAATATAATAAACTTAAAGGATTAGTTCAGTGGTCAAGTCCATCTAGCACTGGAAATATAATAAACCATTGCTTCAGTGGTCAGCAAGTCCATCTAGCACTGGAAATATAATACACTTAAAGGATTAGTTCAGTGGTCAAGCATGTCCATCTAGCACTGGAAATATAATAAACTTAAAGGATTAGTTCAGTGGTCAAGCAAGTCCATCTAGCACTGGAAATATAATAAACTGAAAGGATTAGTTCAGTGGTCAAGCAAGTCCATCTAGCACTGAAAATATAATAAACTTAAAGGATTAGTTCAGTGGTCAAGCAAGTCCATCTAGCACTGGAAATATAATAAACTTAAAGGATTAGTTCAGTGGTCAAACATGTCCATCTAGCACTGGAAATATAATAAACTTAAAGGATTAGTTCAGTGGTCAAGCATGTCCATCTAGCACTGGGAATATAATAAACTTAAAGGATTAGTGCAGTGGTCAAGCAAGTCCATCTAGCACTGGAAATATAATAAACTTAAAGGATTAGTTCAGTGGTCAAGCAAGTCCATCTAGCACTGGAAATATAATAAACTTAAAGGATTAGTTCAGTGGTCAAGCAAGTCCATCTAGCACTGGAAATATAATAAACTTAAAGGATTAGTTCAGTGGTCAAGCATGTCCATCTAGCACTGGAAATATAATAAACTTAAAGGATTAGTTCAGTGGTCAAGCAAGTCCATCTAGCACTGGAAATATAATAAACTTAAGGGATTAGTGCAGTGGTCAAGCAAGTCCATCTAGCACTGGAAATATAATAAACCTAAAGGATTAGTTCAGTGGTCAAGCAAGTCCATCTAGCACTGGAAATATAATAAACCTAAAGGATTGCTTCAGTGGTCAAGCAAGTCCATCTAGTCTTGGAAATATAATAAACTTAAAGGATTAGTTCAGTGGTCAAGCAAGTCCATCTAGCCTTGGAAATATAATAAACTTGAAGGATTAGTTCAGTGGTCAGCATGTCCATCTAGCTCTGGAAGTATAATAAACTTCAAGGATTAGGTCAGTGGTCAAGCATGTCCATCTAGCACTGGAAGTATAATAAACTTAAAGGATTAGTTCAGTGGTCAAGCAAGTCCATCTAGCACTGGAAATATAATAAACTTAAAGGATTAGTTCAGTGGTCAAGCAAGTCCATCTAGTCTTGGAAATATAATACACTTAAAGGATTAGTTCAGTGGTCAAGCAAGTCCATCTAGCCTTGGAAATATAATAAACTTGAAGGATTAGTTCAGTGGTCAGCATGTCCATCTAGCTCTGGAAGTATAATAAACTTAAAGGATTAGGTCAGTGGTCAAGCATGTCCATCTAGCACTGGAAATATAATAAACTTAAAGGATTAGTTCAGTGGTCAGCATGTCCATCTAGCACTGGAAATATAATAAACTTAAAGGATTAGTTCAGTGGTCAAGCAAGTCCATCTAGCACTGGAAATATAATAAACCTAAAGGATTAGTTCAGTGGTCAAGCAAGTCTATCCCATATGAAAGAGGACTTCAAAAGAAATAAAATGGTGAAGGAAGCATTCACAAATCTTATTTCTCAAAGGAGATATTTAAGTTTAAAGTTCTGTATCATTTGTGTAGAAATGACTAAAATCAAGACTACAATCTTGGACAAAACTAGTTTGGACACCCCCATTTCCCTGTTCAATGTTGGTAAAATGAGTGGAAAATGTTGATAATTGCTATTTTAATGTTTCTGTATTTCCTAGTGAAATATTTTGACAACATTGAAAGGGGGAGCATAAGTTTGTGTGTGGGGTGGGGAAAGGGGGGGAGGAGGGGGAGAGTAGCTGAGTGGCAGAAAAAAGCTGTTCATAAATATTTGAAATAAGATGCAAACTTTCCGGTAAGTGTCCCAACAGTTGTCCAAGATTGTCTGAGAAATGTCATTGAGTGAAAATATTGTAAATGTCAATGAAAAAGTAGTTTTATGTAGGGATATCATGATATTTTTTGAAAAAACAAACAAACAAACAATTGTTTAGACAATTTTGGACAATACAATAAAAGGCATTAGCTTCTATTGGACCGTGCTATTTTAGGTAGATAGAAAATATGGGCTTTATTCTTTATTTTTGCAAAAATAACCACTGTATTGTTCTGCACATTTTGGATTACAAGGGAAATGATGGCAGTTAGGGGGTGGGGATGGAGTTAGGAGGAGAGAAGTGGCTGAGATGGAGACTGAAACGATGGCAGTTAGGTGAAAAGTATTTATTTATTTTTTTTTAGATTCCAGCTTGTAAACAAAAAGTAGTTTTGATATGCTTGTATTGCTTTTCTAATCTTACTATGAAAAATTTCATACAAGAATAGAGGGAAAATGTAAGTTCAGTAAAATTTGATGAAATAAAAGTAATATGATTTTGTAAATAAAAAAAACTGTTAGATCCCATGTTTAATTTAATCGTGCACCAGACTCTCGCCTTAACTAACTGATTTACCAAATTTGTAGTCGATAATTTTCTCTTTTATTTAAAGAAAGTAAAGCAAATTTATACGTTTGCTGTGTTGAAGTTGTAGTGACTGGAAATTGACAAAGTGAAAATAATCGGATAAAGACCATACACAATTTGAAAGGAATTTCTTCTAAAGATAAAAATGTTGTCAAACATTTTACCACAGATTATAGAAAGCCTCATTAAGTATAATCTTTACGCTATTTTTATGGGTAAAATGTTTGGCACACATTTTTTCAGACAATCTTTGCCAAACCTTTTTGGGATAGACAATCTTGGACAAAACTCGTTGGGATAGTCAATGTTGGTGAAACGAGTGGAAAATGTTGATAATTTTTATTTTCATGTCTCTGTATTTCCTATTGAAATTTTTTGATAACATTGAAAGGGGAAGCGGGGGTGGGGAGGGGGGTGAGTGCCAGCAAAAAGCTGTTTATAAATATTTGAAATAACATGCAAACTTTCCAGTAAGTGTCCCAAGAGCCAAGATTCTTCAAAGTCATATGAGCTTCCACCCCTCTCTACTTTGTTTTTAGTTTTAATGCATTCTTCATCACAGCTTTCTGGCTTTTGTTCTTGATTCTTCCCTGCATTCTAAAATGATCTGACCTTTTGTGGTTTCAAACAAACAAAAAAACCATTGGAAAGTAGTTAAACAGAATGCTGTTAAACATCAAGAATCTAACTAACCAAGCAGAATATAGTATGGGTAATTATAATTTACTTCTTGAAATTTTTTTGAAGAAAAACAATTCAAATATAAATTTTCTTCAAAGTACATTAACAATTGTTAAGATTGAGAGGATTAAGATACCTTCTAGACTTTATAACTACACCAGACATTTCTACACAGACTTCAAACTTGAATATCTCCTTAACAGAATAAGATCAGTGTCACCATGTTGTTTATATTAAAGTCACTTTTCTATGTACGTGCTTGACCACTGACCCTTTAATCCTTCGTATCTTCTAATGAAATATTCTTGAAATGATCTTACATTCTGTTGTGACAGGTGTAATAAAATGATGCTTGTCATAAACCACCAAACTTGTCAGTTTTCACACTACATTCTTGAAATTGAATTTCCTTACATGGTTTCAGTGAGTATTACAGTAAGTAATTACTCATGTCATAAATTATTCACTTTGCCAATTTTTTAGCTAAAATACCTGGAAGTGAAATTTTGTTGTTTGCAAGATTTCAAATCAACAGGTGTATGCCTTACAGCTAATTAAATCTTGCGGATTTGACATGAATGCCTTTAAAGGTGATCAGTGATATACAGTATTTCTCCAGAGTGATTTGAGTTATACGTGGATCAGGTTTTCTTCTACCTATGTATCAATTGAAGAAAGTGCATTTTCTTCTCAAGCTTTGTTAGATTGCAAAGTCTTAAATTTTCTTCAAACTAAAATTATACAAAGATTGTTTGATTTACAGATATGCCCTTCAATTTTAAATGAACAGCTAGAGGACACATTTGCCACTATGGCAAATATTTCTTTGAGTTTCGTATGAATTTTCCATCCCTATACAATCTACAGTTCATCAGGAATCGTAGGCGCACTAAGTTGTGAATAGTACATAGTAAGGGGTATTGAAAGTTTCCCACAAAGATGAAAGTACATGTCATCCCTCTGGTGTTTCCGAGACAAACATAGATTTAGGAGCCCAGAAAAGTTGGAGCACAGGAAGTTTAGGAGCCCACAAAGTTCAGGAGCCCAGAAAGTTTAGAAGCCTTGAAAATGTACAAGCCCAGAAAATGTAGGTTTGTTGTACCATTATTTGTGAAATAATGAAGGTCTAATCTTAATTTTTGATACTCATGTCATTGAAAAATAACATATAAAAGTGTTCATAGGAAATAATTATGGTTAATTTGAAGATTCATATCAAAGGTTTTCAGTACCTTAACAAGCACGAGAAGTGTAGAATATTCTTGAGACTAAAAAAAAAAAATGTTCTCCCTTTTTAAGTTGGCTGCTATCTCTCAATCTCCCCCTGTTTTCTTTTCTTCCTACCTCTGGAATGATGTAACCTCTCAGGCACAATTTGACCCTCGCTGTCGTGGTGCCGTTAAGCCTCATCAAACAAACAAACACACAAACAAACTATCTTTGACAGAATGAAGACTAGTTTCTTTAAAAAGTCTACAAAACATTTGATATTTCCTTAGAAGATAACTAAATTGATATAACTTTCCAATATTCTTTAGAGATCCTCAAGTATCTCTCTCATAGCACTGGAGATTTAAAATCCTTAAAATTCTTCAAAATATTTGTGCCCAACTGTTGTATCAGGCATGATTATTAAACTCTGCTTTTATTATTGTGGTCATTTGCATAATGTTGCTACAGTACATGAACTGTTTTTTATTTAGTATGCTTAGTCGGAGTGTGACAGGCAGCGGCGTCAATACGGGGGGGGGCACATGCCCCCCAAAAAATACATCGTGCCCCCCCCCGTGCCCCCCAAATTTAATTTGGACTTTTATATTTCTTATTCTTGGCCTATTTCAGTATGTATGGTACTATGGATTGGGTTTTTTTTCTTTCGATTTGATTTTTATTTTAAATCCAGTTCTTAGCAATATAATAGAAAGACTATATACAATTCCCCATTGTTAAAAGGTTTTTTGCGTTTGAGACCACACATCACTCACGCCCATGTTTTATAAACTTTATAAACAATTCCCTGCTTTTTTCAAAGAGCATGACAGGAAAGCTGTAACCGCAAGTGACAAATCGTGGGTCTGTATGCATTTTCGAATGCGGAAGCCGCTGAAAACATCACATTAAAGTTTATATACTGACAAGAGGACTTATCTCTCTCCTGGATGCCAACTTCCTCGTTGGTTTGGTTGTTTTTCGTCATTGCTCCAAAAACGAAGACGCTGTCTGATCAACTGCAAGCTAAAGACTTGAACCTAGGGAAGCGGTATTTCTGGTAGATGCCATAATTGCAGACTTGAGGAATGCAGATCCTCTCAAGAAGCATGGAATGGACTTTGGGAGGAAGTGCTTAAAAGAGTGAAGAAAACGGGATTTCAGTGACAAACCGAAATCCTCGCCGAGAAGAAAGACAACCCCGCCCATCTGAAAGATTCAGTCTTGATGGATATCACTGGAAATAGAGAGATACTGACGGACAGTAATCAGTTCAGAGTCAATTTTTTTACCCGGTAGTCGACCAGTTGTTGTCCGAAGCCAGAGCAGATTTGCCCCTTCCCATGCGCGCAATTGTTCGGGTGTCGGTGCATTGTTCCTGAAAATGAAACATTTCTGCAAGAAGAGGCATTGCGTGAAATGGCGGCATATTATGGATGCGCACTGGATGATCTGAACTGTGAGCTGCACCAAGCAAAAAACTGCTAGAAAGAAAGTCATCCGCCGGGACTACTGTTTGCGGTGGTGGAGTTTGCCAACTTGATGATTCCATATCAGGATGTCTTTTTGAACTTTGCAAACTGATTCGAATTTCTTTGACATTGTCTGTGTCATCAGCAGGGTGTGAGAGGAGTTTTTCATGCTTAAAACTTCAGAAAAACTATCTCCGAAACTCCAGTGGAGAAGATCAAACAAGTGATCTTGGGGTTCTGGCTGTTAACCGAGACCGAACGATGTCACTTGATTTGGACAATATAGTTGACATCTTTGCAAGAAATCACGATAACAGAAGAATCACATTACTTTAGGTACTGGTGTGATATCAACGTAGACAAAGAGTAGCATGTGTTTTTAAGGCGACTTTTCAAAACATGCAAGACAATAAGACTATTTCACTATCTTACTGATATACTTTTGCCTCAGGTTCACTTTTTCCCATTCTAGAATTAGAAACACTTTTCCCATCTAAGAATTAAAACAGGATCTAGCCAAAATATGCTATCACAATGATATTATCTTAATATGTCTTGTTTGCTAAAGTGTCAGCTTAATTAGACCTCCTGCCAGCATCATTCATATTAATATTTCAAAATTCTTCTTCTGTCGGGCGGGGTCAGGAACAGTAAAGGTTTGGGGTTGGTTGAGGTCAGGAACAATAAAAGTTTTCAGGAACAGCGTAGAAGCCAACCATAGCTTTAAAAGGTTCCCAAAAATCACATTCACCTGTTAATGGGGCACTGAACCGAAAGTGGGGGCGTATTTTCAGGGATCCCACCTAAAATCAAATGCTCAAGCTTACTAAACCCTGATTACCTGTAAGTTAATCAATATTTCGTGGGAGATAAATTTGTGAAATTTGCTAAAATAATACCCTCACTTTCGTTCTAGTGCCTGTTTACTTGTCAAGGCAGTTTATAATGCAATACTTGTATTATTGTTCAATGCATGCAGATTTACCTTGTTTTGGAAATTTGACATTAAAGTTGTCTCTCCAATCATCATCTTGAGTCTACTTCTAGCCATCATTTTAGGCCAATTTTTAGCCATTTAAAGCAAGGAAACCGCAGAGCTTCGGGGCTTCGCCCCTGGACCTCACCAGGGGCCCTTGCGGCCCCTGACCCCACGCCGCTAAGCGCACGCTCGCATGCGCACTGCCGCTAAAGCGGCACATGCCAGTGCCCCCATTTCAGCTTTAAACATTGCAGTGCCCCCACCTTAAAAACTCTACTGACGCCACTGGTGACAGGATGTGACTGCATATGGACAGGGAGGGATGCCATGTGGGACATGGATTGGGGGCATGCGGAACATGTGATAAAATATATACCATGTGGTATACACCAAGGGCTATATCAGGCATTATTATTTGACTCCGCCTTTTTCTTATTCAACAAGTCATTTGCATATAAGTTATTATATGATTTCTGACGCTTTCATACCTAGTATGTTCAATCAGGGACTGCGATAGCTAGGATGAGACTTCTTATGGAGCCTATAGGATGTCATGTGGGACATGGGGTGGGATGTTATGTGGGACATGGGGTGTGATGCCATGTGGGACATGGTGGGATGCCATGTGGGACATGGTGGGATGCCATGTGGGACATGGGGTGGGATGCCATGTGGGACATATGGTGGGATGCCATGAGTAACAGAAGAGTTTGACATAGGTTGGGATGCCATGTGGGACATGGGGTGGGATGCCATGAGTAACACAGAGTGTGACATAGGTTGGGATGCCATGTGTGGAATAGTGTAGGAGGCTATGTGTGACATAGGGTAGGAGGCCATGGGGACATGGGATGTGATACCATGTGGGACATAAAGTAGGATGTCATTGGGACATTGGGAGGGATACCATGTGGAAGATATGGTGGGATCCAATATGGGACATATGGTGGGATGCCATATGTGACATCAGGTGGGATGCCATGTGGGACATCAGGTGGGAAGCCACTGATGCGGGACATACAATGGGATGTCATGGGGGACACAGGGTAGATGCCATGTGGGACATAGGGAGGGATGCATATGGTTGGATAAATGTGGGGCATGCATGTAGGATGGGATCCATGTGAGACATACTGTATGATTGAATATGCCATGTAGGAGATGGTGGAATATGCCATGTGGGACATGGGATGGGATGTCATGTGGGACATGGGGTGAGATGTCATTTGACACATGGGATATGATCCATATGGGACGTAGGGTGGGTGCCATGTGGTTCATAGCATGGGATGGCATGTGGGACATATAGTGGAATGCCATGTGGAACAAGAGATGGGATGGAATGTCTGTGGGACATGGGATGGGATGCCATCTTAGAGATATGGTGGAATGCCATGTGGGACAAGGAAGGGATGGGATGTTATGTCATGTGGGACATGGGGTGGGATGCCATATGGGGCATGAGGTGGGATGCCATGTGGGACATGCGGGACTTAGTGTGAGATGCCATTTTTATAATTAAGCGGGCCATATTATATTGTTGTCAATTTGTATGGGCATGCGAACCATGACGGAATTTACCATTCTAGTTTTTAAAGCTATGACTTTTTACATGGCTTAGACCCCTACCATAAATTTTAAACCTATCTGGCTGATGTTGCCTGTAAAAGAATTAATGTCAGATACCATATTTGATGTACTGTACTAACATGACTTGTCCTTCTCCTTAAAACATTTGTTTCAGCAAATCATAGCCACAAACTTATTGTAGCAATTAATGAGATCACTTATCTTAATTAAAATAACTGCTCAAACACACAATAAGGACTTCATCCATTACTAATTTGATGCTCAACACCAACTTCCACAACAACCTAGGATTAAATGGAGAACTATGACAATAGCCATTGATAAGGGAAATTTGATCCTGCAACAATTACCATTGCACCCTCACAGTCCCTCACATTCTCCTTGCTTGTCCCCTGTACAACCTTCCCAGAGCTTACCTCCCTGCTCACAACTAAATAGCCGAGCTCTTCCAAAAAAAAAACCTCTGAATAAAATGATCTCCTTCATCATGCTTCCCTCTACAACCATATTTAGTCCTCCTTCCCCACCCTCTCTCTCTACATTGTTTTTTCACCCATACACCTCCTCTCTCGATCCCAGCTTTCTGGCTTTTACTTCTCGTGTTTCTCTCAATCTCTCCCTGTTTACTCCTTCCTACCTCTGGAATGATCTAACCTCTCAGGCACAATTTGACCCTTGCTGTTGTGGTGCTGTTAAACTCTCATCGAACAAACAAACCAATTGCTTGTGGTTTTCATAATAAAGAAAATAAAGAGGAAAAGTCTGACCTGACCTGCTTATATATCAGGTCGGGTCTGACTGTTTGAAACTTTAGGAGCACAACAACTAATGAAGCGCCCCGGCTCTAATAGGGGAACCTAATCACACTCAGAGGATGCTCTGCATCAGTCGGCTCTTTGACTTGGCTTTTGAATTATAATTTGTTTAACGTTAAAAAAAATAGAAGAGCATTCAATTAATTTGTTGTATATATCCTGAGGGTGCTTATGCTTCACACTAATGAGTGTGGGATGATTGTTTGTAAAAAGTTGCACTTCATGAATAAGTGCGAGGTTAATTTGAAGTCCAAATAACATTTAATTTATTCATTACTAGTACCCTGAGGGTTAAGATACTTCACACTAACCAGCTTATTTGCTCATCTATAATAAAGCAAATGCCTAACAATTTGTAACCAATATTTATTTTTAAACTTATGGCTTTTTACATGGTTTACATTTTAGATTTTAAAGCCATCTGGCTGATGTTGCCTGTAAAAGACTTGACAGATAATTGACTTGATTTGTATATTCTGTGTTAGTGCTGGTTATTTGAACTGGTTTAATTTTACATCATTACAAGGGTCAATTTGAGGTTAGATATCCCAAGAGCATAGTATGTTGATTACTTTGATGACCATCCACTTAAATTATTTATGTTATTAGTTTTAAAGCTATTGGGATAATTTAGGGAGTTGAATATCAGTTCGGGTGAACCCCTGAAAAGAGTCTTTCATGCTAATCCCTGCTTCCACGGTTTGACCATCGCGCAGTTCAGCAACCAGTCGACAGTTCAAACATACGAATCGCACACACATCTCAGCTGCTTACTAACTTCAATTTGGTCTATTTCAGGTATGCATTATGCGATCACCTACTGACTGACAGATCGTAAAGGAATAAACAGTGCAATTTGAGATTAACTAAACTAACTGCTTAAGTTTTATTCATGATTTGATTAGGCCCTAACGTCTGAACGCTACTCGCCAGTACAGACAATGGGTGAAAAAGAATAAAACGAATGACAATATATATTACACACAAGCCTGCAATGCAAACAGTCCAACGTACACTCTACGCACATGATGGCTGTAACTTAGCATTAGTTACGGTCAATAGGCCTACGTTAGAATACGTTCACTGTTCAGACAGAACATCACATACGAAAGTCACAAAGGAACTGATAATTCACTGCATTAAAATGATTTAATTGAACGCGTTCTCCAAGAGGCTACGTAAATAACAACACAACTTACGCGAAGAACAAATTTAATGTAAGAATGCATATAAAATAACCCTTTTAATTTGTAATTTATTGAACACTGACAATCGCAGTCAAAGAAGAAAAGTCAATGCTTAGTCAACACAACGCAGATGTTAGCACAGTACAGATTATTCGCAACAAACCTAAGCATTTCAAACATGGGTCGTGCCATATATTGGCTCTTTTTCAAATTCGGACTGGTGAACATATCAAAAGGTACTGGATAAAAGTTAGCTAACATGTTTCCCCATAATTCCATGTACCTCTCACACTTCAGCAAATGCCGTCGTAGTTCACAAAATGAATTTACTTGGTCACTCTGTACAAAGTGTATGGGCGAAGGAAATTGCATGATGGGTAATGGCTGCCTCCATGGCCTAAAAAAACCCTCCTTCGAAGGGTTTTACCGAGGGCTAAAAGGAGGGGTTCACCCGAACTGAATATGAAATCACTGGATAAATTTGATTGATGGAAGCAAACCGATGATTTTTTATTTTATTTTGTCTTATTTAAACCTCTCAAGAAAGCTAGATCCCTGGACACTAAGGAAATAATTTTGTGGATTAACTTTGAAATTGCTATAAAAAATGATAATAATAATAATAAATAAATAAAGCAAAGATTAGCACCAAAACTTGTAACACATTAGCTCCTTAGCATTAATGGAATATCAATGTATGTAACGTTCAAAGTATTTTTCCTTCACAATTCTGTATTAACAAGATCTTAAACAATTTGACTGCAATATATTCTGGCAAGGTTCTGAAATTTATCAGCAGTGTAACTTAGTTTGGATTAATAATAAATACTTTTAAAGAATAGATACTTTTGGCACTTTAAAGGAATTTTAACATGGTTTTTTTGTATAAAAAAGATATTTGAATGAGCATAGTTTAGAGCCAATTTGGTACAAAAATCTGGTTGATATCATATTCCGTTCAGGAGTTTAAAGATTTCCCAATTGCATTTTAAAGTTTTTGTACAGTATGATGAATTCGTGTTTGATGACGTCGTAGAGGCAATTCCATTC
This sequence comes from Chiridota heheva, assembly GCA_020152595.1. Taxonomy (NCBI): domain Eukaryota; kingdom Metazoa; phylum Echinodermata; class Holothuroidea; order Apodida; family Chiridotidae; genus Chiridota; species Chiridota heheva. The sequence continues at coordinate 545,018 of JAIGNY010002337.1, forward strand.
CAAATGTTTATGTATTTTTTTGAGTGTTAATTGGTTGTATCTGTATGATTATAAATAATTTTCCAAAAGTTATTTAAGTAGGGTATATTTGGCAATGTATATGAATACCTTACATTTATCAATTTTTTATTTTTCTAGTAGGTTTTACTAATAAAAAAAGGACGATAGATTTTAAAGAAATACATCAACTTTGTGGGAGAATGTGTTGCTGTGATGTCATACCGAGCCTTTTCCTATTCGTTTTTTGGCATTTTTTGTTAAGCTTAAAATTTGAATATCTTCTGGTAGGAATGACACATAAAAATAATTTTTGTACTTAATTGTTTGTAAATGTTTTCCCTTTCTTATGAAACGTTACGAAAAAGCATGGAAATATTCCTTTAAGAAACAAAAATTGTTTATAGACCTGTGGAGCTAACTAGGCTAAAAGCCAATTCCATTGAGCCATTAGGCTTATAGAGACAGTGCTTATTCCCTGTTTCCATGGCGAAAGCAGATGAGAATACATGACTCCCTCTGGATGGGACGCCAGTCCATCACAGATTATACATAGAGATTTCTCAGATGTTAACGATGTAAGCGCTGTAACCATACCTGGAGTGGACTGTAGCAAGTAGAGTGTCTTACTCAAGGACACAATGCAGCGATCACGACGGAATTCGAACCCAGTACCTTTCGAATACGAGCTTGACCTGTGCAGTGTGAACGTAAATTAAACGTTTTTTGCTTTTGTTTCATTTTCTCTCTTAAATAACTTACTGCATGGTTGTCATGACCAATCTATCCTATACTAGGCCTGCTATAAATTAAGATTTGCGTAAAGATTTAAGGTACATAAATACAAAGGCGGCCCAAATGCTGTTTGAGATCAAGGACAACGTTATCGTACGGTTTTAGTGGACCAAGGCGGTGGAATGTAAGACTGACCACCATTGCTTTTATCCTCATTCCTAGATATTGAATTTTGTGGAGAACAGAAAAAAGGCAACATTATTAGTTGATCACATTTCATATTCTCATAGTACTCATAAAAGTTGCTATCTACTTTTGTTGCAAAGCCAATTCCATGGTGGTTGCTTAATACACTACTAATCAGTGCCATAGCCAGCATTAAAAAAGTGAGGGGGTTCGAGAAGGTCTTAGACCCCCTTTAATGACAAAGTGTTTAAATTTAGCCCCTTAGGGAAATTTTGTTTTTAAAAGCAAACAAATTAATATTTAAAGCAAAGTTTATCCTAATTTCTAAAATTTCCTCAGAAAATGTGTGTGTGTGTGTGGGGGGTCCGTACCCTCCCATTCCCCCTTTCTCCCCCCTCCCCCGTGGCTATGCCATTGCTCCTGATGCAGTAGACAGATAAACGATTCTAGCAGAAATGTTATTTTATAGTTACAATTGGACAAATTACTTGCATTAAAACTGTAAAACTGTTTAGGCCTACATCTAGAATGTGTTGATCACCATCATTCTCCTTACATGCATCTTCCTAGTCTCAAAAGTATTTGGGATCATCCATTAGCCAATGAGATTTCAGAAATTAAACAAACCTTTTCATGAATCATGGTTTGATATGAATATCATTATCATTTTCACCAAAATAATCACGGTAAATATTGCATTTTTAAAATGTTTGCAAAAATTCATCATTCTGTACATGGTTTTCATGACAACCTAAATTTTTGATGTAATAATCATAGATCTAGAAACTGATTAATAAAATATTTGTGTACATTTTTTAGTTGGATGCAATTCAAATAAAAACATTGTTTTTGATGAAATTTTTTTTTTTTTGTGTATTCAATGCATAGAAATTGATCTGTTACAATGGTTGCCATGACAACTTCTATTTGATTAAATATTTGATCTTTTGTCTTAAGATGAATGCAAAACCATTGGTCAAGGGTAAGAGGTCAAATGGTGCCTTTACTGTGAGAAATCGTAGTTCCGCCAATGGTTACGTATGAGAAAATAGACCAAAATTACGAAAATGGCAACCAAAAGTTGAATTTTTGGTTGCTCCACGTCTAAAATTTATTCTTGAGCATGACCAACAACTGCCAAATTTCACGCTTTTATCAAAAAGTGAACAATTTTATGAAATTATGGCCCAAATTAACTGGACTAATTGGCCTCTTCACAGGGTTTTGAATATTTACAAAGTGTTACTGTATGACAATTAAGCACTTAACTGCGTACGACGAATATGTCCATCATCCCTTAACTTTACACTACTGCGTAAGACAGACATATCGTCTTATCATTTATGCACTGAACTACGTCACATAAAACCTGGGGAATTCCCAAAAAACTGTTCATTGTGCACAGCTAATATGCTATTGCCTATTATACCTTTACGCTAATGCATAGGATGGACATATACGTCTATATACTTCATGCATTAATCAAGTTACAAAATGACTAAGATCTGTGTAATCACAGAAAGATTGTTCACTGTGTTATGCTTTGTTTACAATCACTCACAAGTTTCTGTTACTTGTGTATGGGCCATGTGGCTGTTATTTCTTGCCATAGATGTCATGTGTGTGCTTCTAGAGGAAGAGGAAGGGAGGTTATCTATGAGTGCAGGATCTGTGAGAAACCACCGTGCTTCAGCTTGCTTTGAAATTTATCACACAAAGCTTGAATTTTCTACAAATGTAAAGTAAGTTTGGATGGAAAGTTTGTTAAAGCTAAGCAGAAACTACAAGTTACGAAAAGTTTCATTGTATTTATTTTGAAGAAAACCAAGAAATAGGTCATTTTAACACCCTTTTTTTTTGGAGTAAATATTTACAATTTATCATTATTTATTGTAAAATAAAATTTGGCAAAAAAAAAGGAAGGCATTTTTGCAAAAAATTAATTAGGCAATAGGGTGAAGATTACAATATTTTAATTCTGCAGTTTACTGGTTGAAGATGTATGGTATACCCATGGAAACTGCTGTTTTTCTATAATTTTGCATGGTCTGCCCCATAGAACTACTCTTGCTGACTTGCTTTTTCCATTAAAACACATTTGTCCTACTTTTCGCAATTTAGTGTACATTATTATTCGTTGACACTTTTAACTATGTCATTAATTATTTAACAATGTTATATTTGTAATCATTGATTTTTTTTAATTGGAAAAGAATATTGTACATAACAAGAAAATACTTGATATCAGTGGTAAAGTAACATGTCCAAACATTTATTATGCTTTGAAAATGCTTAATTGATTCTTCAAAATTGGTCATAATTTGGCCAAATCTGGTTGTCATGGAAACGATCATCAACAATTTAAGAGGTAAACAGATTCAGGCTATCTTTTTATGAAGAAGTTTGCAGCTAAGGTTAATGCTTTGTGATAGATTCAACAGTGAATTGCATCCATTGGAAGAACTCTTTATTTCACAAAGACAGTGATAAGTGCAGCAAAGGGGATTTGGGACTAGTAGGTATTTACTTTAGAAACCAACAAGTGAGATGGCTGAACAATGGGGCTATTTAATAACTTTCTTCAAACAAATTTCAATTTGGACGGTACTTTAATAACACACATCAAACAAAATTAACTTTGTTTCACTATCATCCTAATACATCAACTCTAAGCCAACAAGTGAATGAACACATTATTCAATACCTGCAATCATACAGTGCTCAATCAATGAGGCAAACATTAACCTCCAACAGTTGGGATCACAATTTAACATCCACGCATCCATAGATTGATCAGCATCCAGAATTGTCCACTTCTCGGAAAGGAACTCATTGATAGAAGTGACAAAAACAATACTGATATCTTCAATTTCATTATTATCTGTCTGCAATGCCATAGAAATCAGCTAATTGGATCTCTAATAAGACTCAGCATGGAATCCAGCATATCAGCAAACACACCATCAGGACCACAATCACACAATAAGACTCCACATTGATCCAGCATATCAGCAAACACACCATCAGGGCCACCATCACCCACAATTGGGATTATTGTTCTCTAAAGCCATTACAAAACACATAGAAAGGTTGGAATTTTAACATAATGAATAATTGCCCCAAAAATAAGTTGCCTTGAAGAAAATCTTTAAATTGCATTTGAAAAGATCAGATGTGACAAAAATAAAATTGCTTTTAAAATAAATCCAGTTATTAAATGGTTTTGCACTGCTATAGGTTGAGCTACATTATAACATCATTGATGTCTTGTTTTATAATTTTGCATGTTCTGCCCCAGAAGTACTCTTGCTGACTTGCTTATGTTGGGTGTTGTTCCCGAATCGTGTTGGCCCTCCATTATCTCCTGTCCTGCATTCTTGGGGTCCCTGTGTCTCGCTTTAGGATGTCTAGGAATGTGAGCTGTGGCCTCCCTGGTGGTCTTCTAGTTCCGTGCTTTGACGTGAATGACGTCCAGTATCTTTGATGTCCAGTATTTTTGATGTCCAGTATCTGTAACGTCCAGTATCTTTGACCTCTAGTATCATTTTAAGTTCTTAAACTACCCTTTCCCTTTATCATGGTTTGATGTTTATAAGAATGACATCACATTTTTGCATAAACTTTGTGAAATATTTTCAGTCCATACCTTTATCTTCAAACCTGAATGACTGAATTAGTTAGAAATAAAACATCTTCCCTTGTTTTACTCCACACCCATGACACAATCTCGGACCTCTTGCAGCAACACTCTTCCTCTAACATTAGATTCATCTGCAATATTTTCCATAATAATTTATCGGTATTCGCTCATACTTTCTGTCTACCTCAATTTTCCTTCATATTTTGCTTATCTTTTTATCTTGCTCTATCCCTTTCTTTATAATGCCCTGAGTTTAGTTTTACCTTAGTTTTGTACATTGACTCTGAATGTTGCTGCACTGTACATCCTCAAAAAAATATATATATATTTAAGTTGAAAATGAGAAAATCTGATGAAATTTACAGAGCTACTCTACTGAATATGATTGTTACTATATAGACTTGTGGGCTTTATTACATAGCAATTACTAATCGATCCCAATGTTTGTTAATTAGGCTAATTTGCATGCCAATTGCAGTGAATGTGTCAATTCTGTCTTCTTAATTGAGTTTGATGCCATGGGGGAGGGGGGCACATTATATTAAAGTGGTAAGGGTGTGCAGCCCACCAAGCGAAAAACATGCCTGCAGTATGACAGATTTGTTGGTTAGTGGCCCACCCCCACCCCGGGAGTTGACGTGTTGATTCTTGCAGAATGCTCATATCTAATGCAAATTTTGTTTTGAATAAAGATTGTTGGCTTTTTAGGGATTTAATGAAATTAAAAGTTTTCATGTAGGAATACTGCATAATACTGCAACACTGTTCTGCCTGCTACTTTATGTGAAATTTTAATAGTAAACAACTTTAATACAGTAGCTGTGTGTAGACCTATAAGGTACCTTTTTAGTTCTTGTTTCCTTTGGTTTCAAAAGTGAATATTTTGTTTCTTTTGCATGCATAGGTGTAGAGCTGTGAACGTTTAGGGATTTTAGTAAACGTGTACACGCCAAAAATAGCGAGCGTGTATCGTGTACACGAGTTTAGTACCGTAATTTTCGGAAATACACCAAAATTGCTTCAAAACTACAAGGCGAAGTAAAAAAATCGCGCAACCAGTATGGCAAAAGTACTGGCTGCATTGCCCAAATAGACGCTGAGTTTTGCTTTCCAAATCGTAAAAAGCTTACTTCTACAGTATAAATTTTCATTTTTGTGAAAAATATGCATGGAAATTCAGTTTAGAAAGAACAGATAACTTCCTTTCAATGTCATTTAAACTCAACATTGCGTAACTTTTTTGTCCTATTCGCTACGGCTTTCAAAGTTCTGTGAAAATCTTGCATACCGAGGCCTATGATATACCTCGCTGTAAAACATTTCATATCTACGCCACCACCACCAGGGAGTTCTAAAATATCAGTCCTTTCGAAAAAATTGCCGCCATTTTTGCGAAGCATGCAGAATTTCAGCTCTGTTAAAACCTTTTTCTGTTTATTTATTTTGCAATATTTTTTCTTTCTTGCAAAATTTATTTGACTCATCAGGTAATATTTACATGTAAATGTACTGATTGTCACGATTCAAATGTTTTTGGTCGATAAAATGGGCCTTGATTGCGTGGGATTTAAAGCCTTATGGCCTGTTAGTTTTACTGTTTACTGCTGCACATTCGCGGTGCATTTTACAAGTTAGATTACTCAGATTTCGGCGAAATCAAAGTGCATAATATCCCCATTCATTGGTAATTACTGCGCATTTGTGATTCGCACATTTAAAAAGGATTATGCTAATCGGGTTTACAGTTTGTAAAAAAGTCATTGATTGGAATTTTGTCAGCAGAATGTGTGTGTGATTTGAATCATGAATATTGATTTTCAACGGCAAGACATTAGGATGTATGAAAAACGATTGCTCGCAATGAAGTATTTAGTAAACGTTTACAAGATTTGCGAGCGTGTAGCGTGTACACGCTAAACGGTCACAGCTCTACATAGGTGTAGGAACTGAAATATGACAAAAATCACCCCTTGTTAAAATGTGCCTCTCAATAACTGTCAAAGGTGCAAGAACTGATAGAATGTGCATACACTTTGAAACAAATATTACAAAAGTGCCCTTTTCAAAATGAAGTGCCTCATAATATTATAATATATATGCCTGACCCATATTAGTAGGAAACTGGTGACTTCTTAGTCCCATGTACAAGGCAATGTGTTCCCATTAGAAAAGTGCCGCTTTCTAAAAATAAAGTGGCCCCTTTTCTTTACTTTATTATCTACAGACATGGGGATGGTCATATCTGCTTATACTTAGTAAGTGCCCCTAAGAGGTTGTGCCCCTCCACTTTTCAAAAGCTTCCTACACCTCTGTGTTTGCATGTTAAAGGTATGTGGACAGCTAGAAAATGTTTCTCTATTTCATAAAGCATAAATTTTAAGGAGAACATATGCAGTCTTTTTATTATGAAAACAGCATTTGATCGGCGTTGAGGATGTTTTGTCATGTGCAAAAATGGTAATTAATAAACAGGAGTGCTTCAGTTTTGAAATGTTACTTGTCTTTTTCTCTTTGAAAATAATGAAAACATATCTGACGATTCTCCGTGTTGAAGTTGGTTTGGGGGAAAGTCTTGGGGATGGATTATGGGGTTAAAGAAGGAATCTGGTCTCGGTAAAATGAGTCAAACTGCGATGTTCATATCTTTCACGTCATATCTGGTTGTGGATCGTTTCTATAATTAAGAAGTATTCATACATTACAAATTTGTCTAGACCTTTGCTCATTAATATCTAGAAATTGAAAACCCAATTTTTAGCAGATTTTGATGGAATTTGTTTTGCTATTTTCATGATTTCAAAGCATTATGTAGCTAGGCTATTGTTGCTAAACTTCTGTATTGTCCCTCTTTCCGCATAGTGACGATTATAGGAAAACATAGTTTGGAGAAAATCCATGCCAAAGATTTTTCAATTTTTGGAATTTAATTTTCTTTGTCATTCTGAAGGGAAATATAGTACATATATGCCTTATTGAAGAGGGCAAAGATAAAGGTTTGAAAATTGTTAGGAAAATGTATATATATATATATATAAATATCACTCCTCTTTTATGTTTAATTAGTCCCAAAGATACTTGCCAGTGTGCGGATTTAATATACAAAGTAAGATTTTAAACTGACATTTGTCACTATGCAAAAAGATGGAAGCTACAGTATGTACTTCTCTGAGCATGCAAAGAGTGAAGGTGACAAGTGAAACTGAATTACGGTTCAATAAACTGCTAATTGGAAAACATCTTTCAGAAAATGGAGACAAACTGACAAAACAGATCACAGCAACCTCCACAATTCGTCAAGTGTCCTCACTGTAGTTAGTATTGGGGTATAAATTTCCCAAAAGAAGATCATACTGTATCGGTTGGTCAAATTTGATTGTTTTTCAGTACAAAGTACTCTCAGGTGCTCCCTTTAAGAGGTTAGTGACGCATGGAGTCTTCATGTATCAACGGAAGATGATGCGTGAAGTTGAGTAATGAGTGTCTTAGGGTGAGGTTTTGTTCTACATATTACACTTTAATTTTAAAGAGAAAGAATGGTACAAGGGATTTTGGGGTGATGTTTGATGTCTTATCTGGCCTCATGGTTTCTCTTTGTCAAACTTGTTTTCATCTGTGTCCACTTCAGTATGTTGTGGTGTCTCTTTGTCAAACTTGTTTTCATCTGTGTCCACTTCAGTATGTTTGCTGGATGTGTATGTTACAGCAGTATCTGCTAGACAGGTACTTTCATCAACCAGTCACAATTTTAGGTGGAAAATAATGCCATCACATGTTTTAATGTGAAAAATTGTGAACCTGCTACATAGTGTTTCCTCACACTGCCATATTTTCTGTGACACAAATCTCTTCTACCCACAGTGTTTACAGTATTTTTTTGTTATCATTCCTTCCTCTGGACTCTCCCTACTCCTCACCTAAAAAGCTTTTCTTTACTTTCACTTTATTCTAGCCCACCATGATTTTCTCATACCCTTTTGGCATATTTGACTCTGACTGTCACAGTGCTGGTAAAGCTCAACAAACCAAACAGTATTCACACACTAACTCATGGCATCTACGACGTCAATTATGCAAGCACATGTCTCCATTCTCTTCAATCTTGTGCAATATGATGCACACCCTTTTTCAAGTCCCACCATCTCAGCAATACGACATCCATCCAACAGGTCCTGCATCTTCCCGAGGTCTTTCTTTTCCCTTCCACTGACTCTGGATTCCATTCCAGCAGAGTTCTGAGGAGTCTTGCCTTGTCCATATGGATAATGTGTCCATACCACCTCAGACACAAGAAGGTCAAATTTATATGTCAGATACTCAAGCATGTCTCAGAATTTGTTCCCATTTCAACAGGTTTTCGCAGGTGAAAATCAACAGGATTTCGCAGGTGAAAATTTATTGATTTTTTTCCAGACATATTCACATCTTATTAGTGACTCAGTTGTTCACAGTTATTTTTGTAAGGGCCAAGGCACACATTTCTTATGTCTGTTCCTTTGACAACATGAGTCAAGTAGTTGAGCTGCTAAATATTATGATGGTGGTGATTATGATGATTGTGACCATAGAAAAACGTTATTAGTCACTTTGCCATTTTCTCTAAATCAAAGGCTGTTCTTACTTCATTACTCAATCTTAAATGGGATAACCTCACCTGCCACCTCCTCCTCCGGAAACTCTTTTCTCCCACCCTCTGCAGGAAAAGTGTTCTTTTCTTCTGGATACCCAGCCATGTTGGCATCCCTGGCAATGACAGGGCTGATACAGCCGCTAAGCTTGCCCTTAACCTCCTCCCTTCCCCTTTTCCCAAAACCCTCTCTGACATCAAACCGCTTATCGCTTCTCTTGTTCGTGACCGCTGGCAAACCTTATGGAACTTCCAAATTGATAACAAACTCCATGTTATCCAGCCCACAATCCCGATCAAATCCACCATCAACAACCTTTCTCGTATCGACAACGTTCATATTACCCGTCTTAGAATTGGTCACACCCACCTCACTCACTCCCACCTCCTTATTGGTTCCCCCAACCCCTCTGTGACAATTGCCAGTGCATCCTCACAATCCAACACGTTCTCCTTGCTTGCCCCCTGTACAACCTTCCCAGAGCTTCCCTCGCTCCCCACAACTCTATTGCTGAGTTCTTCCAAAAAAATCCTCCAGATAAAATAGTCTCCTTCCTTCAGCATGCATCCCTCTACAACCATATTTAATTCTCCTCTTCCACCCCCTCTCTACTTTGTTTTTGTTTTACCCATGCACCTCCTCTCTCGATCACAGCTTTCTGGCTTTTGTTCTTGAATTTCTCTCATTCTCCCCCTGGTTTCTTTCCTTACTACCTCTAAAATGATCTGACCTCTCAGGCACAATTTGACCTTCGTTGTCGTGGTGCCGTTAAGACCTCATCAAACAAACAAACAATAATATAACAATGAGATTTACGTGTATCCTCAGTTGTCAAGTATATTACACAACCGGCTCTAATTGCTTTTATTGTCTTCATCCAAGCTAAAAGTCTTTGAATACTTCCTCTTTGTTATAGCTTCTCATGTGAGTGGTAGTTAAAGTTTATCGGAGAGAGTTACTTTGGCGTTCAGTTGTATCACATCGTTTTACGTTCCTGTTTTATTTTGTACGGCCAGCCATGTACCACGCCCAGTTTATATTTTCTTATGTTGTGTTGAACAGTTAAATAAATGTCAGCAAGAGTACATAGATATTCTTCATCAGTCTCCATGTTATTATTTGCCGTATCAAACTAAGGACGTCACACTAATATGGTTCAATTTGTTTTGCATGATTTTGCCATAACAATCTAGCTGATGTTGTTTCTACCTCTCCATAGACCCCTGATAGACTGAACATGAACTCACTAAATGAGTTGGTTTGCATGAAGGTTTGCCTGTGCCTCATTGATTGATTGATCTTTAAGACTTATTGGGTCCTTGTCAGTTCAAGTTGCTCTCGATGATCGCTAACAGCACCCCTTTCCAAGACGTGATGAAAGTCTATTTACTGTACTATTACTTCAATACTTACATTCCTATCAAGTGTGTAGCTCAAGCAAGACAAATCTTGATACATGCAGAAAGCAAAGCATAAACTGTTTGTTGTTTTCTACACATAACAGTAATCTCGTGTGATTGATGTATCGTATTATACACGGATGCAACATCAGCCAAATTGCTCTAAAGGAATTTCCCCATTGATTTTCATTTTGTCATACATGATAAAAGAAATTGGTAAAAACACAAAGTGGTGAAACAAAAACTACGGTAATATCTTATTCCGTTTAGAAGTTGTTACAATTTAAAGAGTAGAAAAATGTTTTTAAAAAACACCTTGTACAGTATATGTCCTTCAGCTTGGTAATGTCATCAAGGCAAATCCAGCGCAGTTCTTATGCATTTCTTATCAATTTAATCACACTTTTTTTACATTTTCGAGCAGCATTTTTGGTTTATTATAGAGATAGGGTGGAATATATAATTTACAAGAAAACATTGTTTTTTCTTGGTGTACTGTACATCACATTTACAAAAGAAAAAAAATCAAAATCATTTTTAAGGAAATACAAAAGACGTTTTGTTGAAATTGTCTCTATGACATCACAGTTGTTGCCAATCAGTCACTTTTGTACAATTTTAAAAATACTTTATAAAATTTTGTACCTTTCTAAATGGAATAAGATATTAACATAGTTTTTTCACCACTTTGTTTGTAAATTTTTTTCTCTATCATATATAAGAAAATGAAAATCCATGGGAATATTCCTTTAAAGATCTGTGGACAGATAGCAATAATGTGAGCTTAGTTGGAAGAAAACATGCTATAAGTCATGAAAATAGCCAAACGTTTCATCAAAATCTGTTAAAAATTGACCATTTTACAGCACTTTCAAGGCAAATTTCATTTAAATTTTGTGACATCACAATAAGACAAGCTATGAATTTCCTTGTGTTAACTGATTATTTTTCAATCCTTCACCAGTGTTCCTTGAATGGGAGCAGGTGAACGGGAGCAGGTGAACGGGAGCAGGTGAACATAAGGATAAAGTTTTGAATCTCCACCATTATCAATAAAACAGTGATGAATTTTAGTTACAGAAATATGAAGAATTAAAAAAATTTGAGCTGTCTTTTTCATATATCATAAGTACTTTGCATACAGCAAAAAGTATTCAAACTTTGGTCAGCCATAACTTGAAAACTCTAGGTGCTTGTAGTGTAGTATAAAGATGATTTTCTTCAGAATTTAAAGCTCATTCTGGCACTTATTAAATCTGTACCTGTCCATACACCTTTAAAATGTATTAAAAACCATGAAAGTAGCAAAATATTCCATCAAAATCGGTTAAAAATTTGACATTGTTTTGAAATCTCAGGCATCGATATACAAATTTTGATGCTACTGTAAATTGTTTCATGTCCGTAGACCTTTAGGAAACGTGATTACCTTTAGATTTCATCTGTACCCACACACTCCAAAACATTAACAATTGCTACAAGCAATGACATTGTGAATAAATGAAATTCTTAAACACTTTCATATACATGTAGATACAGTAGAAGGTAAATAAATCAACATTATCAGTTAGTTACCATTTGAAAGTTCTGACCAGGACCAAAAAATCCCCCCCCCCCTCCCCCACCCCCATTAAAAGCAAACATTTGTGTAAATTTCTACCATTTTTAGCATTTTCCTGCCCATCTAAGCTTGTATTATTCTATGTGATTGGACAGGAGTAAACGCACCTGAAATGTGCATTGTACATTATCCTGTGACAATCTAATACTAGTGAAGCACCTTACAAGGTTCATCTCCTTTTATCTCACTTAATTTTATCACTCAAATCTCTCTATCCTAACTCTTGCACCATAAATTTTTAACACCCTCTTGGCAAATGTGACTCTGACTGTCACAGTGCCATTAACATCAACAAACAAACAAACAAACTTAACATTGGTGATTATTCTGTTTTAAGCTTTTGAATCATGTTAACATTAAGTTTAGATTAATCCTTTTGAGTGCTAAAATTAGTTTTTATTTTTTCAAGTTAAAACGAAATTTAACATCTCATATTTTATTTTATTCTTAATTTGAGCAGTTAGTCGACTTGCTCACTTTTACATCTCTCTTTAATTTATTCCTCCTTTGTAAGCGTTTGTGGGGGGAAGACATTGATCCAGCTTACCATTAGACTTGCCTTCGCCTCATCTGAAAGGAGTCCAACTCTCTATAGGACGAAAGGTAAAGCTACATCGTCCTGGTAAAATACAGTGTATGAATCATTGTCTTGCAAGGCAATTAGTTGAAGTAATGTAAAATTATGCTTGGAAACAAATGTCAGTTTATATATCCTAGTCCAAGTATTGTAAGTCTTACATAGTTTAAATTCATGAAGGAATATTATTTACATTTAGATAGAAAATGAGATCTAATTTCTTTTTCCCAAACAAATTCAAATGTTTCTTGATTTAAATCTTCTTATTAAACTATACATCTTTTTATTTCAGTGTAGCTTAACCTTCTTGGAAATAGAGATTATATGTATGATCATTACATAACAATATGTACAAGATTAATATTTAAAAAGAAAAAGAAATATGATAATCAACACTGAAATATATAAACATGCTTCAAGGTTGAGGGGATTTACCAGAATGCTAAAAAGAAGCTTGTAAAAGATGTTTGGTAAATAAAGTTGATTTAGCAATAGGAAAAATTAAAGAAATAAACAATACAGATAAACAACAGATAAGTTAAGAAGCAGAAAAGAACAATTGTAAAAGGAAGAGACAGGAAAGTACAAAGACGCTAAGCACAAACTGCAGATATGCTTATATGGTACAAGTTATACAGAGACGCAAAGCACAAACTGGAGATGCGCTAATATGTTACAAGTTATACAGAGACGCAAAGCACAAATCGGAGATGGGCTAATATGTTACAAGTTATACAGAGACGCAAAGCACAAACTGGAGATGCGCTAATATGGTACAAGTTATACAGAGACGCAAAGCACAAACTGGAGATGCCCTAATATTGTGCAAGAAATACAAAGACGCAAAGCACAAACTAGAGATATGCTAATATGGTGCAAGGCATACAAAGACGCAAAGCACAAGTGGAGATGCCCTAATATTGTGCAAGGAATACAGACGCAAAGCACAAACTGGAGATGCCCTGATATTGTGCAAGGAATACAAAGACGCAAAGCACAAACTAGGGATATGCTAATATTGTGCAAGGAATACAAAGACGCAAAGCACAAACTGGAGATGCGCTTATTTGGTACAAGAAATACAAAGACGCAAAGCACAAACTAGAGATATGCTAATATGGTGCAAGGCATACAAAGACGCAAAGCACAAACTGGAGATGCCCTTATATTGTGCAAGGAATACAAAGACGCAAAGCACAAACTAGAAATGCCCTAATATGGTACAAGGCATACAAAGACGCAAAGCACAAACTGGAGATGCCCTAATATTGTGCAAGGAATACAAAGACGCAAAGCCCAAACTGGAGATGCCCTAATATTCTGCAAGGAATACAAAGACGCAAAGCACAAACTAGAGATATGCTAATATGGTGCAAGGCATACAAAGACGCAAAGCACATACTGGAGATACGCTAATATGGTACAAGGAATACAAAGACGCAAAGCACAAACTAGGGATATGCTAATATTGTGCAAGGAATACAAAGACGCAAAGCACAAACTAGGGATATGCTAATATTGTGCAAGGAATACAAAGACGCAAAGCACAAACTGGAGATGCCCTAATATTCTGCAAGGAATACAAAGACGCAAAGCACAAACTAGAGATATGCTAATATGGTGCAAGGCATACAAAGACGCAAAGCACAAGTGGAGATATGCTAATATGGTGCAAGGCATACAAAGACGCAAAGCACATACTGGAGATACGCTAATATGGTACAAGGAAAATGCAATTATACATCATGAACTTGACGTAAGATAATTCTTTAGCTTTCTTTTTAATGTGGACGTGCGTGATTAACTGATGACATTGTTTCATCATGGTTGCTACACATTAGCAGAAAGTTATTATTTTAGGGTCATATGTACTGTATATGCCATTGTACTTCCGACACCAATTAAAGTTTCATGAATTATAAAGTGTTTGGTCAGTTTGCTTATATTTCCGCTTAAATGAGCAGTGGATTCTCTACAACACAGAACCGACTGGAGAATTGAAGTCACTATATATTTCTGGCAACATTTATTTTTATCACCTTTTTTAATAGCATTTAATCCCGGAAGGCTTTTCAGCATACAAATCTGGGTTCTAGCCGCTAAAAACCCTTGCAATTACTTTCCAAGGTTGTGTTCACAATATTTTGTGTTATATTCATGTTTTTCTTCTAGGATGCTTAGCCATGTTCCAAATGTTAAGCATGAGAATATGCATTTGTAGAATTCTTTTACAAAATGTAGTGAATGCAATAAAGCCCTCATGTGATCATTGCTAATGAGTTCCAAGATTGTGTGTGAAAGAAATGCTGGGAGGTGAAATAATATGTCCAAATACTTCTTGTATTGTGTCTCATTGAAGGTCATAAATTGCCAGATAGCTGGAATTCTGTTTAAGGTTACAGTTACCATTACATATGTACACACTAAAGGTACAGTATAGGGACCTGTGTGCATGATTCTTTAAAATCTATTAAACACCATGGAAGTAGGAGAAAAAAAATGCTTGAAAAATAAAAAATCTGTTACAAGATGACCATATCACTGGCTTACATTTTCTAGTAAATTCAGGCATTAAAATGCATTTGAAAAATATATAATTTGTGATCTATGACTCAGCGACCTTTGCATATTATGAAGTAAATCCTTTGTTGTTAATTGTCTTTCATAAATCTTGAAAGAAATGCAGCAAATTAATGGTTATAATAAAATGTAAACGTTTTGTGCCTGCCAGTATCCATCAAACAAGGCGTCCATTGCTCAATGCAAAGCAAGAAGAACCAAACTTGTAACTTTAAACTAATCAATGCACCTTTAATACAACACAAATTTCCATCAAAATCAATTGCATGAAAACTGAGCATTTGACACTACTTGTAGGGCTTCTTGTGCAATACTAACAGGCAGATGAATGCATCTTCCATAGTTTATACAAATCCTTTGTTTTTAATCCTCTATGAAAAAAATTATTTTGAAGATCAACATCTGCTTCCATTTTGAAATTTGATTATTTCAGTAAATAGCCCCATGATTATACCTCTGTGGCAACAGGTAGTCAGCAATGAAGAAATACAATTTATAACTGGCTTCAATTGAAGAACACATTTTAAAGAATTACTTAAGGATATTGGGCTGCATTCATTTGATGACATCACAAAGTTTGCTGGAATTCTAAAATCTTTGAAATTTTGAATCTGCATAACTCAAAAACAACACCAAAATTTTCAAAGATTTCAAGATAATTTGACTCAGAAATTAATGTTCTTACACATGTTTAAACTCATATGATAGTTGACCTTTAACGAGAATAATCTAATAAGCAATCTTACTAAGTTAAAAAAACAAAAAAATTAGCATGCATACTTCCATCAACTTGGAGCTGGAAGACATAGATATCTTGCAAACCATTTATCAAAATATAAATAAACTATTTTGATATGATTCATTTAAAGCAAAAAGAATGCTGATGCCAGTGACAAAATTTTAATAAAATAAATACATTACTGAAGTAAGTAAAACTTGTACTTTTTTTACATATTTTATTTGTTTGTAGTCTACCACATCCCCAATCAACTTCCAGCAGGAATATACAGACTTAAACATCATATGAGGGACTGAGAAATAGTAATTATATTAATATATAATTCATGCAAAGCAAATTAATAGAAAGCTGAAATAAATACATTACTAAAGTGAGTAAAACTTAAACATTTTTGATTTGATGTGATAGCATAAGGATCCTACTGTATATGTAGTCATGTTGGTGTGTGTATGTATGTATGTATGTATGTCTGTCTGTCATACATACATGTGTCTGTCTGTCTGTTTTTAAAGTCATTAATCATTAATGACAGTCAACATTCTTTGGGACCTTGTACCAGGATCTTGCTTTTATCAACAGCATCATACCAAGTTTGATTTTAATCTGACATGGGCTTGTAGAAATATAAGCATAATTCCACATTCATGTCAGGCAGAGCCAATAACAATTTTTCATTGGTTGTTGTGATTGTGGCTTGTAGCTTAAAGGCAATAATCTTGACACCTACATGTAAGCAAGAAACAAAACTCACATGTTGCATTATGATGAATAAGTAAATGTGAACAGTAAAACACAACATTTAAAGAAAAGATTTTTTTAAATTGCTTAATCCAAAGTTAGCATCGGAACCAGGTGGGATTTCTCTTCTGTTTTACATATTTTTCTTGCAGTTATATAACCTAGATAAATTCATGATTTTGTGAAAAAAATCATCAAGTTTTATTGCTGAGTAATAAAAAGAATGAGATTATTTTTTTAGTAAAATTGGCAGGTTCAAGGCAATTGAGGGTGGGGGTTTATTCAGCTTTCAAACCGAATCCAGAATTGATTTTTTTTCCATCAAATAAGTCTCTACGGCATCTTTCTTCAAGTAAAGAAGTGGAAATTGTTCATGTTCTAATTTATTACATTTGTATCTATTTTGCGGCTAGCTAGATTGGATTAGGCACAATGTGTTCTGGGAGGATTGCCTAATCTCTGTCATTTTGATGATATATCTGAAATTCTGATTTGTGGGCAAATCAATAAAATTAAGAAAAAAGATTTACGGTTTTATAATTGAAGAAATTGTCACAGCTTTTTGGATAAAGGAAGTATTTTTTATCAAGATTGATGTTTGCATTTTATCCAGTAATTATTTTCTTCATAAGTTACAGCGGAAACGTGGTAAAGACTGAGGAAAACATAAAAGTATTTTCCTTAAAAGAAAAAGTCTTTAACTGTGGAGGACCAACATGCACTGGATTAAAATAGAGTATATATGCATATATGATGTATATGATATATATGAAAATATATATATATATATATATATATATATATATATATATATATATATATATATATATATATATATATATATATGTATATATATATATATATATATATATATATATATATATATATATATATATATATATATATATATATATATATATATATATATATATATATATATGATATAGATGTATATATGCATAGCATATATGATTTTAAACATTATTGAAATGGTAAAATTTGCCAGTTTTCAACAAACCCAATCTTGTAGATGTGCTATTATCTATTTCATTTGCATATTTGCTTAACCCTTACTCTACCACGCGCGATATTATCGCCGTTTTGGGTGTCCGCCTTTGGCCCCGCCTCCCGAGCGCATTTTCAAAACAGTGCTGGTAGAGTAAGGGTTAATCAACCCGACATATGCGCCAACCCAAAATATAGGCAGCATGATCCGTGGCGGCCCAGCGGGTCCCGAGAGCGAAAGGGGCCCGACTTTTCTGCCTGGAAGACAGAGGACCTTTCAATAATCACGCCTTGATTAACCCTTACTCTACCACGCGGCGATATTATCGCGTTTTGGGTGTCCGCCTTTGGCCCCGCCTCCCGAGCGCATTTTCAAAACAGTGCTGGTAGAGTAAGGGTTGATCAACCCGCGACATATGCGCCAACCCAAAATATAGGCAGCATGATCCCGGTGGGCGCCCAGCGGGTCCCGAGAGCGAAAGGGGCCCGACTTTTCTGCCTGGAAGACAGAGGACCCTTCAATAATCACGCCTTGATTAACCCTTACTCTACCACGCGGCGATATTATCGCCGTTTTGGGTGTCCCGTCTTTGGCCCCGCCTCCCGAGCGCATTTTCAAAACAGTGCTGGTAGAGTAAGGGTTAAATATCATATTTTATTAGACATTCAAGTGAATGCCTTTGGTGTCTGTGATATCAAAAGAGAATTCACAAAGAAACAACTTAATTCCTATTCAGTCATAGAAACACAATTTCAAATTATGTTGAAATATGTAATGACACGTTTACTGCAGCACTGTATATTTCTACATATTTTACAGTTAAGTATAGAGTTGATCTACTAAACATTGTTCTTGGAAAAATTTGTATTCTCATACATTGCATTTCTTCAAGAAATAAAAGAAAAAGTGGAAAAGAATATAAAAAGGTTTTTTTTTTTGCATTTTGGAGCTTTTGATTTTCTACCCTGTTGGTTTGCCTCATGTGGCAAACGTTACATGCATTAAAATGGCTCTTCATTTCAAATCTGTTCATGTTTTTGTATTTTGCATTATTCACACCGACTTCAGCTCTGATTCCTTCAAGCTACAGTAAAACACACAAAAAAAGGAAATCAGATTTCACGTGTCCTAAAAACTGTATCTCAGATGAAGGTGTTAGGCTCTTGGGAGAGATGCTCTAATTCTTTACGATTAGTGTTTGCCCCATATGCCCAACCACAGCAATAGATCTCTTTGAATTGTCACTTGAGGGCAATTATTGCAGTGGATGGCAAGCAATTATCATTGATAATGAATGAAGTTTGTGTGTTTTTTGTCATGTTTAAACAGAAAATGTCAATGAAATGCATAATGTTTATTAATGTAGGTTGTTTATAAGAGAGAATTTTGTCTGTTATTTGTAATGATTTGGAAGTAAATGAATTAAAGAAATAGTAATTCAGGGTTTTTTTTAATTTAAAGACTTTATTTTGCAAATATATGAAACCCTTTCTAATAGGCTATTTATTCTAGACACATCTACAGACCTTCCATGATTTATGTTCATCCACTTATTCAGTTTTGTTTCTTCACAACATTTTTCAGATTTACTAACAGAATTTTAAGAAAGTATGTAATGGCATTGATGTGACAGGAAGTGTTTACAAAAAAACTTGGAAGAGCTGAACAGAGTGAAACATGTAAACTAGAAAAATAATACAGCTGAGATGCAAATGGTAGACATTACTCCCCTTCCCCATCTTGCACCCTTACAGGTACAGTCCTTTTTCTTCCACAATTCCCATCCTCTTCTCCCATCCCCCTTCCTGTACATTACTGCCTCTCCCACCCTCCTTCCCTCACATTACTGCCCCTCCCATTCCCCTTCCCTTACATTACTTCCCCTTCCATTCCCCTTCCCTCACATTACTGCCCCTCCCATCCCCTTCCCCACATTACTGCCCCTCCCATCCCTTTCTCTCATTACTGCCCTCCCATTCCCCTCTCTCACATTACTGCCCCTCCCATCCCCTTTCCCTCCCACCCCTTCCTCACATTCATGCCTCTCCCAATCCCCTTCCCTCACATTACTGCCCCTCCCATTCCCCTTCTCTCACATTACTGCCCCTCCCATCCCCTTTCCCTCCCACCCCTTCCCTCACATTCATGCCTCTCCCAATCCCTTCCCTCTCACATTACTGCCCTCCCATCTCCCTTCCCTCACATTACTGCCCTCCTATTCCCTTCCGCACATTACAACCCCTTCTTACCCCTTCCCTCTCATTACTGCCCCTCCTATTCCCTTCCCGCACATTACTGCCCCTTCTTACCCCTTCCTCACATTACTGCCCCTCCTATTCCCCTTCCCCACATTACTTCCCTTCTTACCCCTTCCCGCACATTACTGTCCTCCCACACCCCTTCCCGCACATTACTGCCCTCCCATCCTCTTTTCTGCACATGACTGCCCCTTCCATTACCCTTCCTCACATTACTGCCTCCCATCCCCTTCCCTCACATTACTGCTCCTCCTACCCCCTTCTCTAACATTACTGCTCCTCCCATCCCCTGCCCTCACATTACTGCCCCTTTCATCCCCTTCCTTCACATTACTGCTCCTCCTACCCCCTTCTCTAACATTACTGCTCCTCCCATCCCCTGCCCTCACATTACTGCCCCTTTCATCTCCTTCCTTCACATTACTGCCTCTACCATCCCTTTTCCTCATATTACTTCCTCCCATCCCCTTCCTTTATGTTACTTCCTCCCATCCCCTTCCCTCATGTTACTTCCCTCCCATCCCCTTCCTCATGTTACTTCCTCCCATCCCCTTCCCTCATGTTACTGCCCCGCCATCCCCCTTCCCGTACATTACTGCCCCTTACTAAAGCCAATTCAATCTTATCATGTAATAGGAATTGGAATTTAATCAAGCTTTTTTTTTTTTTTTTCTTCCA
The DNA here is from genome assembly GCA_020152595.1 of Chiridota heheva. Classification (NCBI taxonomy): domain Eukaryota; kingdom Metazoa; phylum Echinodermata; class Holothuroidea; order Apodida; family Chiridotidae; genus Chiridota; species Chiridota heheva. The sequence continues at coordinate 565,798 of JAIGNY010002337.1, forward strand.
GGATAGTGCAGTTAACACGAGAGGTGTAGGTGATGTCCGAAGGGTCGTTCTTTCCAAAGATCCAGAGGAAGGCTTAGGTATTTCAATAACAGTGAGTATCCAGTGCTGTAAGGTCATGGCAAGTTTACTTACAGGATTAGTTCAGTGGTTAAGCAAGTTCATCTTACAGTATATGAAAGAGGACTTCAATAGAGAAACAAATGATGCATTAACTTCTTCAATATATTATTCCATTAAGGAGATATTCAAGTTCTGTCTTACCTGTGTAGAATGACTAGTTTAGTAAGTCTACTATGGAAGGTTGGCGCCCTCATCCTCACATTCTTAGCAATTGTTAATGTATTTCAAAGAAAATATATCTAACTTTTTTTTACTATTTGAATTACTTTCCTCAAACTTTCTTCAGGTGGTAAATTATAATTACCCTCACTAGATTCTGTTTCACTATTCTGACACTATCCAATGGTCACAGAACAAATAGGATAGAATACGCACAGACTTAAAGGAGTATGCTACATCCGAATAAGTCTGATTTCAGTTGTTCCTACACAAATGATATCATGCAAACTTTAAGCTTGAAACAGAATAAGACTTAAATGCTTGTTTCCTTATTTTATGTCTTTTAAAGTCTACTTTCATGTAAGATGAACTTGCTTGACCTCTCAACTAATCCTTTAAAGCTCACCATAAGCTTGCAGCAAGCTTGTAACAAGCTTGCAATTGGAACATTTATGGATATATAATTAACCTCTCTCAGTTAGATGATTGACACTTTTTTTAACCAATCATCGCATGAATTTGACTCGCAACAAAATCATAAGTGCGCAAAAATCCTATGTGGTTCTGGTACAGTACAGCTCGCTGGCGGCGTGTGCTTATGCAGTCAATGCAATATATACTGTACAAAATAAATTTCTGCACACACAGACGGAGTGACGACAAAGTGGTGAACAAAAATTGCATCTACGGGCTCGCTGCGGGATTTGTAAATCTGATTCCCGTTACCCAGAAAGGTTAGCAAGCAAAATTTTGTTCATTCCTTTTTCTAAAACCTCAGAAGATCAGGAGAAGTGCCATAAATGGATCAAAACTTGTTGCAGGTCACATGAATTTTCAAATGTCAATGCATTGGCCATGGACGATTGTGGATTTGATGTTTATTTACCCCACCTAGTTACCGTGTTGCTATGGTGGGTGTGGCTTATTTCCTAAACCGGAGAGGTTAATTGTGAAGTACGCTTGTTTTAAGTTGTAATGACTCACATACTTTCAAGGTCAATCATGTACCTCATCATTCATGTCCAATGACATTTGTTTCTCTTGTTCAGTGGCTTATTTCTCTCATGTGGTAAGGCTATCTATGTTTTCATGAGACATTTGTAAAAAATGTTTGCTGATGTTGAAGGTAACAAAGCTTTCCCAACAACCACCCACTCGCTATTCTAATTCCTGTGCTGGTAATAAATGTTTAACTGTATATAGAGCCCTTTGGAACCTTTGTGCGCTTGTGCTTATCTTTAAGTACATTAGAATGAGAGTATAATTGTTTCATTCTGGATAGGATGCAGTCCTCTACAGGTAGGGAAGCACTGGAACCAGCATTCCGAGTTCCGGCCAGAACCGGAACTTGCTGTAACTCATAGCAAAGTTCCGGCGGGACGTTCTGGCCAGAACCGGAACTTTCCGCCCAGCATTTTCATCCATGAAAACAATATACATATACATGCGTATATGGAAACATATAGTTTCAGCTTTAGAGGTTCCTAGACATATACATTAGATGCAACATTAGCTAAAGTGTTTTAAAATCTATTAAAAAGCATAATAGTGGCATAAAATTTAATTAACCATTTAATTGGCCATTTTACAGCAGTTTTAAATCTCAAATTGCATATTTTATGCAAATTTTGTTATGTATTACTATGAATTTTCTTTTGTAATTCCTTTAATTAGTAAATGTCTTGATCATTCTATAAATTCTGACCAAAATTTGTTGAGCCTTTGCCATACCCTGAATCAAATTAGAGCAGGAATAGACTTTCCCATCAATATCAGTGACCGAGATTTACGAAAGAAATTCAAAGAATTACATAAAGATTTTGATCTGTTTGCCCAGTTATACATCACAAATTTTTGCATAAATTAAAATCTATTCCAACATTGAACAGCCATAAATCAAAACTGTGCTTGCTATTGTCAAAATTCCAATTCAAAAACCTTTCAAGTTTGGGATTTTTGTTTTGATCTTTTCTGCAGCTGATGCACATCAGTTTGTAATAGACATGCCAATTAAAATTTTGAGCATTGAATATGTACTGTTTTGGAGATTATATCATAACAAAAACATGAGAAGTTTTGGTTCCGGTGCAACATTTACACTGAGTTTCGGCCAGAACCAGAACTTTAAAAAAATTAAGTTTAGGCCGGAACCAAGTTCCAGTGCATCTCTAATTGCAGGCAAGCTGGGCTTCTTCTCACAGCCGAGTAAACAGGAGCAATCAGTAATGAAGCATCTTTCTTAAGGTACTGTGGTACCTCGAGCTTAGATCAATTCAGATTCTCGGAGTCAATTTCAGATGCCGTACCATGGAGCTACCACACTTTCCTCACATTCCACCCCCTCCCCCACATTTTCACATACAATATTTTTCATCGCTGCCTTTCCCAATTTTGTTCAAAGTGTGAAATATGTTTGCTCATACTGCAAGAAAGGAAGCTTTCCCAACCACACTCCCTCTGATAAACTCCCTGTTTTAGTAAAGATTTGAATGTCTCACTATTTCTAACATCTTTTATGATGGTGTGAATAGTGTGGACTATACCAACAGAAAAACATTCACTCCATTCTCCTCTGTGGATTCAAACGATCCAGTTTATATTTTTGCTTCTTCAATTCGTCCTTCAAACGTAATCCGATGCATCTCAACAGTCTCATGTGATTTTTCTGCAAAACTTAAAAACTTCTGTCTGTGATTAAGAGCATCCTTGTGGATCTAAGACCTATTAGATTGCAGTAATTCTTTATTTGTTTTTTCTGCCGAGTAAATTAAGTGATGGCATTTACGAGAAATAGTCGCAGACTCTAAGCTGACAGGTTCCTTGTACTGCGCGGATTTTCAGTTGATTTATGTATGATAGTGTTACATCACAAGTTTTCAATGGGAAAGTTTTCTTTACCTTTAAAATATGGGGCCTTTATTAGACAGCGCTTATTTTCATAACATGAAATGATTAGAAGTTTTCCTTTTTTTTTTAATCTTGTTACTTCTATTTTTAGATGACTTTTAGTGGATTGTTTACGGAGGTCTAACTTGGTGTTGTTGAATGAGAATTTTTGTTAGCTATGATATAAGTAGGAAGTTTTTATGATAATTTTGTAGTGGTTATTTCTTGTCTTCTAGATGAATTTGAAGATGAGGGTAGAGAGAAGGAGATGGGTCAAGTACTCTGTATGGGATTGGGGCTGTACATTTGGTGATTCCTAGAGTCACCATCAAAAATCTATTGAAAATCATTTTAAAAAGTAGCCAAAATTCCCAAAATAAGCATGACATGATGTTGCTGTATGTGAATTTTCTTTCAGCTAGAAGTAGGATTATTTTAAGAAAATTTTAAAGTGAACATTTATATCCTATTTATAAATTATTTGAAGACAAGGGTAAATAATAGAAAGTAAGCAAAGTATTTTAGGGTCTTATATCATATGGGATCTGGGGCTATGCTTAAAGAACGAGTGATGATCAGGCAATGTTAGCTAGAAACATTCATTGAAAAGCAGGAAAATAGCAAAAATTTGAATCAAAATCAGTAAAAGAAGTAATCCTTTCAAACTTCTTCAATTTTTAGGCCAAAATTGGCAAAATTTGCCAATTTGTGATGTCATCTGCTACAGATATTTATAGGAGCATAGCTGTATTAAAATTATAATTGATGAAACTTGATTATTTGGCCAAGTGATAGTGTGATGGGAATGTCTTACAAGACAACAGTGGCTGAAACATGAAATTGATAGAACTTCAGTGCTGTGGATATATGCCTCCAACTTCTTCTCTCATCAATTGAAATACTGTGGAACTTTGTTAAAAGCCAGATATTGTGTTAACATGGACAGTAATTTAATATAAAACTTAATGTTTCTGATTGGTCGTACACGAATATTGGCAACCAATCAATGACCACTGCAGAAGTGACTAGCACACTGTACATACACACAATGCACACAGTACATAAACAACCCACAACCGGATATGAAAGATTTGAACATTGCAATTGTACGATTTTTACTGAGACCAGATAACTCAAAAACAAGATAAACCTTTTAAGAAAATTTCAATACTGCTCTATTAAGAATTTGATGTTCTTTCACATAACATGAATTGCTAGCTGTCATAAGAGACAAATAGTTATGAAAAGGTAATAGATCAATTTTGTCTACAGTTCCCATCTTGTAGTATGAACTGATTGGGCTGTGTTCTCACTTGAGGTCAAGTGTGGGATCAGATCCACTGCAAGTGATCAGATCCATCGATTATTTTACTATAAGAACACTCACCAAATCTGATTTCACTAACTTGATCCTGATCCTATAAAAAGGTAGGATCATGATCCGGAGCAGGCATTCAGATCCACGGATGAGATTCTCAAAACTCCAAGCAACGTGTGTGAACATGGATCAATGGCCTACGATCGTAGTACAATATCCTGTTATAACTTGTGCATTTCGTTTTGCAGTTACTGGTCACTTGTGCTTTGTGATCAGATCGACTGCAGTAGGTTTGATCTCAAGCTTGTACTCAAGTAAGAACAGGTGACATTGTTGTTTCTACAACTATCGAGCAAGGTAAGGTTATCGAGGAGAACAGGTAGCTCAGCTGGCAGAGCACACAATTAAGGTGCTGGAAGTCCCAGGCTCAAGGCTCGGTCAGGTCCAACTTGTTTTTCCACAGCTATGAAGGCAGGTGAGCTGAACATCAAAGTGGAAGCATTTCGTCTGCAGCTCCTACTCCTCATTCAGCCCTTGAAAGAAGTGGCAATGGTTGAATGGTGCACACCGTCCTTTGGAGGGAGGTTGGGCTGTTGGTTTCGATGGTAGGACAGTAACATCCTACCTGGTTCTCTAAATGCTATATGAAAAGAGAAGCATGAAAACTTCACTTCCCATCCTGGTCTAGTGAAGTTCAAGTTCCTGTGTGCCGATTCAGTCACAAGGTGACGATGTAATCGTGAAATTGCACATTATAAGAAATCAACATTATTATTAGTTCTGATGCTAACAGCAAAAGGAACCTATGCAGTCATGCTGGCATGGGTATGTATGTATGTGTGGGTGTATGTATGTGTGTATGTATGTGTGTATGTATGTGTGTCTTTGACAGCAAGCTTGTAAACACGATATCTCAAGAACAATACACTAGATTCATGTTGTATGTGGTACACAGATAGCCCATGGTCTGTAGATGTGCCTTATTGTTTTTGGTAGCGATGTCATGCATATTGATGAGTAGGCAGGGCATAATGTGAAAATCATCAAATGCTCATATTTTAACAACTAAATGTCTGTTTTGTTTCATATTTGGTATAATTATGATACTACTCTAGCTAGTGTGCACATGTTCATGGTTTAAAAACATTGAATTTCATTAATATGCAAAGTGGGCGGGCTTAATATGATTTTGCTGAAAAGAGATTGTAAAGCACAGTATCTCAAGAATGGTATTCTCGATTCATGTCACACATTTGGTACACAGATAGCCCATGATTTGTAGATATACCCTATTGTTTTTTGTGGTGATATCGTGTATATTAATTAGTAGGTGGGGCTTAATGTAAATATCTTGAAATACTTATATTTTAAAAATCACATGTCTGTTTTGTTTCATATTTGGTAGAATTATGTTGCTAGTTAGTGTGTATGTGTTCATTGTATAAAAACTTTCAATTTCATTAATATGCATAGTACAGTATGCGGGGCTTAATATGAATATGCTGAAAAGAGCTGGTAAACACAATATCTAAACAACTATATACTATAATTATATCATATGTGGTACACAAATAGCCCATGGTCCGTATATGTGTCCTGTTGGTTTTGGTGGTGATGTCATGCATATCAATGAGTAGGCAGGGCTTAATGTAAAAATGGTCAATTGCTCATATTGTAACAAGTTCATGTTTGTTTTGATTCATACTTAGTATATTTATATTGTTAGCTAGTGTATACATGTTCATTGTATAAGATAGTTGAATATCATTAATATACATATTGGGCGGGGCTTGATTGGTTTATAAATACAGTAACTGCAGGACACTACATTGGATTCAGGTCATAAAAATGAAAAAGTGTTGTCAACAGGTTCTATTTATTTTATTGATGGTACACAGATAACCCATATGTCTGCATGTGTGTCCATCTATACTTGGTCAAGACAGTGGTGATGTCATGCATATTGCTTAAAGTGGGGTGGGAGAAGGTTGATATCAAATATTGAAAAATCTTGAAAAAATGTTGTCAACAGGTTCTATTTATTTGATGGATGTATCATGTACATGGTGGGCATGGCTTATGAATATATGTTATGAAGTATATTTCATAATATAATATGCAATGCCAATTAGTATAAATCAACCAACAGTGATAGAATGCATTGGACCCACTAAACATTTTGGTTTCTGATTATTATTATTGTCATCATTGTCGTCGTTGTCGTCGCCACCACCATGGAATCCTTGTGGAATTAGGAATGAATCACTTTGAAGTAACATTTTCTGTAAAGATTGTCTTACAAAAGATTTTAAAGTGTAATAATTGATTTATCAGCTTTAAGTGAAGCCATGTGAGGATCTGCTTGGTTTATAAGGTTGTAAATATTTGTAAAAAAGTTATGAATAATTTATTTTCATTATCATTTGTGCAATTGCTGTTTTTCTAGCTGTACAGATATAATTTCAGTTGTATGTGTTGTTGTAATTTACAAACACTGAAAAGGGAGTAAGAATTTAACCTTTAATTTCCTGAAGTTACACAAAATTTTGTAGATTGAAATCTGTTAGTACGTACAGTCAATTCCATTGATGATATATATCTATATATATATTTTCCCCCCATGTTTTTGTTTTTGGTGTGTTATAGACTTGATAAAAGTATACATAATATTGCCACTACCATCATCAAACCAAGTGTTCTCTATAAAATCAGTACAATATTGGATTGACATTTCATTGTCCAAATTTGAAAAACATGAATCTTGAGATGTGTGGTTTCTAGGAAACTACAATTTGTATAGGAACAGGCTTGTTTGATAGCCTAAGAGAAGGAACAGGCTTGTTTGATAGCTTAAGAGAAGGAACAGGCTTGTTTGATAGCGTAAGAGATAATGACATTTTGAGTGTAAAATTCATGTTTTCAGTGGAGTTGCTGAGATATTGACTGATTAGACTTTGGAAGATTTTCCTTTTGTGCAAAAAAGAGGTGGTGTATGATAAATAAATAATAATGACTTTCATTTATGTCAGACTTTCAGTTTTGTCAGTGGATGTCAATCTGTTGCTGTTGGTATATGCTGGTTATGCCCAAACAGATATTAGCAAATCACTTAAGTGGCTGCCAAGGACCCTCCCCCTCTCTCTTCTCTCACGCCTTCCCTCCCTCAATTTTTGTAGTGTGTGTCCATCGAGCAACTATCATTTCAGTTGAATTTATCTTAACGCTGGTACAAAAAAAAAAAAAAAAAGTTCGCTCCCAAATTATAATTTGACTTGTTGATTTTTGAATCCACGTTGAATAAAGTTTGAAATGCTACATGTTAGAATTTACATCCTAATTAAGAGTTCCCCTCCAGGGATCAACTAAACAATCATGCGGCTCCCCAGGAGAACCAAAAATCATATTTTGGCAGGTACAAAATTTGTTACCATCATAGCTGATTACAAATAGGAAATTGAAAGGATCTTAAATTTCAGGGATATCACACGATTTCATAATTTCTTTCATTAAAATAACAATTTTGAGCATTTGATAATTTTATTCTTTTAAAATGTTTTAGCAAATGTGGCTTGTTTTGAGCACACTGTTATTTTTGACTGTCAAGATACATTGTATTTAGAGGACGAATTGAAGAAGCAAAAATATAAACTGGATTGTTTAAATCTACGGAGGAGAATGGAGTAAATGTTTTTTTGGTATTTCCGCACAATCGTAAAGGATTAGTTCAGGATTAAGTAAGTCCATTGTATATGAAAGAAGACTTCAGAAGAAACAAAATGGTGAAGAAAGCATTCAAATATCTTATTCTGTTAAGGAGACATCTAAGTTAAAAATTTGGTATCATTTGTGTAGAAACGACTAAAATTAGGCTAGTTGTGATGTCACTGCCTCAGATTCCTCAAATTCTTTATGTATTCTGTCATATTTTGTACTTCGATTTTGTAGCTTAGAAACCACTGGATATGTCTGGAAAGTAGTAAAACAGAATCTTGTTAGGATAATTTAAATTTACCACCTGAAGAATGTTTGCGGGAAAATAATTGAAATGGGAAAAAAGGTTAAATATATTTTCTCTAAGAAACATTAACAATTGTTAAGAATGTGAGTATGAGGGCGCCAACCTTCCATGATAGTGGACTTAGTATACCAGTCATTTCTACAAAGATAAGACAGAGTTTTAAACTTGGATATCTCCTTACCGGAACTAGATTTTGAATGCTTTCTGAACCATTTTATTTCTTTTAAAGTCCTCGTTCATATAAGATAAACTTGCTTGACCCCTGCACTAATTCCTTAACTTCAAGGACAAAGTTGCATAATTTCTTTTATCAAAATAACAAAGACAAAAAGACAATTTTGAGCATTTTATAATTTTCAATCGTTTAAAACATTTTATATAATAAAATAGCAAACGTGGCTTGTTTTGAGTGCAATTTGTTATTTTGACTATCGAGATACATCGGATTTAGAGGATGAATTGAAGAAGCAAAAATATAAAAATGGATTATTTAAATCTAAGGAGGGGAACGGAGCTTTAAAAAAAAATTTGGTGGGTATAGTCCACAGTATTCACACCATCATAAAAGTTGTTGTTAGATTACTATACTTTGCCTATCATTCCTCAAAGAATTAATGTGGTAACTATACATTTCAAACTATACATTTTACATTTGATTATTTTTTTTTATTCTTTATGTGAAGTGAACTCATACATGTTTTTCCAATATGCATTTATGAATTTGCTGGAGAAATATGTACCGATAGGGCTATTATGTTTATTCTTGTCAAAAATGACACTTTGTTTCTAGATATTGCATTTTTTGACAAGTGTTTTAAAGTGTTTCTCATGAGAACGTGCACCCTCATGGAAACAGTTAACTCTCATGACTCTCATGCCAGTATAACTCTTTAATTGAAGAATTAGGTCAAAGTTAGGTTAAGATGTAGTTTGAAATTGATTGTACTGTTCAATTTGGATGATCATATTAAGTGGTACCCCACTGAGTATATTGAAAGGTGTTACATCAGCTTAAGCGCTGTAATAGAGCCTCTTTCTTGTTGTGCAGCAGAAAGTTTGTCATACAGTAATCGCAAAAGTTATTACTGTAGCATTAATGTGGTAACAACTACACATTGTGCATGCAAAATTATTTCTTGTCATTAACAGGGCTTAATTGCAAATTACAGTGAATACAAACATTTTTTCTGATTTTTATGGAAATTCACCTAAAATGCACCGATAGGGCACTGTTTTGATGGTGTTTTATTCCTGTCAGAAAGGACACATGGATTCTTGATATTGCATTTTTGTCGAGTTTTTTTAAGTGTTCCTCGTGGGAACAGTCACACTCATAAATATTGTCATGTCATGTATCTCCTATGTAAAGAATTAGGTAAAACTAAGTTAGGTCACAGTTTGAAATTGATCATACTGTTTAATTTGGATGAAGTGGTACCCCACATGTAAGAGAATATGGAAAGGTCAGCCTAAAAGTTGTTAGGGAGGCACTTGCTTGTTGTAGGGAAAGTTTGTCATAATCTCAAAAATGAAAATGATGGACTCGTGTAATATATTTTATTCAATTTTTAGAGACATACAAATGAGGGCCCAACATTTTGAAGGGTAGGAGTGTTTGTTATTACAACTTATTGCATGATGTTCATTAAAAGACTTAGTTCAGCGGTCAATCAACTTGAAGTCCATCTTATATGACAGAGGGATTCAATAGGAATAAAATGGGGGAAGAAAATCTTACTGTGTAGAGATGACTGAAATGTAATTTAAAGGATTCGTTCCATGGTCAATAAAACTCATCTTATGTGAAAGTGGACTTTAAAGGGAACAAAATGAGGAAAAACAAGTTCCAATATCTTTTTCTATTAAGGAGATATTCAAGTTTCATTTGTGTAGAAAGTCTACTGTAGAAATTTGATGACCTCATCCTAACTTTTCTGACAATTAATTTGTGTAGAAATTTGATTGAACGTTTTTGACATATTAAAATTGTACTCCAAACTTTTTTTAGGCAAAAAGCTTTCCTTTCCTTTACCTTTTTAGCATATTTAGCCTACCCAAACGTACATTATCATTAGGTCTAGGCCTTAATTATGTTAACTTTGTCACCTAAGATAATTTCCAGATCACTATCGTCTGAAACTCTTTCATTATTGTCCAAAATCTTCTAAATCACTAGGATCTGTAGATAATTCTGAACTATCAGAAGTATTCCTTAAAATCCGAATAATTACAATTGTTTTCGGCCATTTTTAGCACTGAATTTTTGACCTCAAATATTTCCGTAATTTCATATGACAACATATATCACGTGATATGTCACATGATCATAAAAATTCTTCAAATTGAGGGGGTACACCTACAATACCTAAAAATTGAAATAGAACAGGCATGTCTCTGATGTCGCAATATTGCGATGTTGGTCTTTACTAAAGTGTGATGTCAATTGCAGTAATGCGACGATGGTACTGAGAGGGTTAAGAATATTTTGTTTGTGTGATACGGGCACTTGAGCTGAGGTAATTATAGAGCAGTACTTGCTGGCCAGACCGACCATATAATGTGATTAAAATGTGGTAAAACGAATTAAGCTCAGACAGGAGCTCTAACCTTTGAAATTCTGACGGTTAGAAATTAGCTACTGGAGAGGAAAGAGCAAATACACAACATTATATCTAATGGAATTCTAAGCCAAAAAATCACAGGAAAAATGTGAATGCTTTGAGGAATATGAGGCTATGTGACATTACAACTAGTCTGATCCCATGTGCTATAGTATGCAAAAATGCACATAGGAAAGACTGGGTTGAAATACATCAAGCTCAAGCTAAGCTTATCTTAAGCTTTAGCTAAAGCTAGAAATCAGAACCCTCATCAAGTAATTATCTTGTGGCAAAATTACAACTACACTACTTGTGGATTGTATAGATTAGGAAATCATATATTTTCCACAAAATGAAATGAACAAGGAACAAAGAACTCTCCTCACAATTACTGTAGTACAAATATGCATTTTACCAGAATTAAAAAGGCCTTAAGATTAAAGATAAGGAGGTTTTTGCTCTTTTCACAATTTTCCGTCATTAATGCAATATTGCAATTATCTATGCAGTGTTTTCTTAGACTTGCAATAAAGCTACATTAGCATTATTTCCAAATGAAGGAATTATTAGCAGAAATGAGTGTTTTGGGCGTCAAATGAAATATCAACCATAGTAATAAGCTCTCCCATGTGCAAAAATGTGAAATATTTCAAGGCTTGCTATTTTGTGTTGCTATTTTGTGTAATTTATTTAATTTTTTACTTCACAAACTTTATCGACAAGCAAAAATGCAAAGTGAACTTAGGTATGAAAACATAAAGAAGTATATACAATGGTTGAAGGCAAATTTGACAGAAAACAACTAAAAGCTTTAAATTAAGATTAATCCCCCTAATAATGCTTACTTGTAATTATTTATAAATTTTTGAACAAAAGAACCAAAACACTTAGTCACTTAGCACATGGCCAATACAGAAGAAAGAAAAATAGCAAAAAAATAGTAATAAGAATACTCATAAATAAATACTTCAATGAAAAAGCTGAGTATACCTAGAAAGGGTGGAACAGCATTTGGCGTTACAATAGTCTTTTACAAATGCTTTTCTAAGGAGGTTCTAGTTACTGTTACTGTCATCAGTGTATGTACTTTTACATCTAGGTCTTAGATTTCGCTTTGAAAAAAAAGGGGGGGGGGAATTATTATATTGAAGGTCAGTAGACATGAACCTCTAGCATTCATCATGAATCTTGCCAGACCTTATTGTCAATTCTTTCAACATCTTTCTATCTTGAAATTCATTGCACTGCAACTGTTGGTCTTACTCCACTAAATGAATTTATAAGGAGCAGAAGACAAAAATGCCGTGCTCCCTTGGCAAATATGCATTTTATTAGAAGAAAGAGGTCTAAAACTTCCAAGCACATCGACTAAAGATAGCAAGGTTTTTGCTGGGGTTTTTTCCATTTTCCATCATTGTTAATGCAATATTGCATTATTTCTGCAGTGTTTTCTTAGACCTGGAATAATTACATTAGCATTATTTCCAAATAAAGGAATTATTCCCAGGAATGAGTGGTTTTTGTTGGCAAATGAAATGTCAACTATAGTAATACTCTTTCATCTGCAAAATGTTTCAAGGTTAGTTATTTCGTGTGACCTAGATCTGGAAAATTGAAACAGCATTTGGGTATCATTATTATTGTTATTATTATTTGTTACATTTGTAGAGCGCTCTCCTCTGTTAAGAGTAATCAGTGGCCCTTTACAAAACAAACAAAAGCAAAAAAAAAAAAGTAACACAAATTTCTGTAGGAATTGGAAAAACAAATAATTTACAGATACGTGTTCTTACTATGGGAAGTTCTGGTTATATATACCTTCACTCTCATCAGTGTATCTGCTTTTTGATCTACAAACCCCTTTCGCCCACCCTCTGCAGGAAAAGTATTCTTTTCTTCTGGATACCCAGCCATGTTGGTATCCCTTGCAATCACAGGGCTGATGCAGCCGCTAAGCTTGCCCTCAACCTCCCCCTACCCCATTTCTCAAACCCCTTTCTGACATCAAACTGCTTATTGCTTCCCTTGTTCGTGACCGCTGGCAAACCTCATGGGACTCCCAAATTGATAACAAACTCCACGTCATCCAGCCCACTATCCGATCAAACCCACCATCCACAGCCTCTCTCGTGTCGACACGTTCATATTACCTGTCTTAGAATAGGTCACACCCACCTCACTCACTCTCACCTCCTTAGTGGCTCCTTCAACCTCTCTACAACACTTGCCACTGCACCCTCACAGTCCATCACGTTTTCCTTGCATGCCCCTGTACAACAACCTTTCAAAAGCTTCCCTCGCTCCCCACAACTCAATAGTCGAGCTCTTCCAGAAAAAACCTCTGGACAAAATTATCTCCTTCCTTTATCATGCTTCCCTCTACAACCATATTTAGTCCTCCTCTTCCACCCCCTTTCTCTACTTTGTTTATTTTCACCCATGCACCTCCTCTCAAAATCCCAGCTTTCTGACTTTTAGTTCTTGTATTTCTCTTAATCTCCCCCTGTTTACTTTTCTTTCTACCTCTAGAATGATCTAACCTCTCTGTCACAATTTGACCCTCGTCGTGGTGCCGTTAAGCCCTCATCAAACAAACAAATTGGGCGATTCCTGTGTCAATGACAGATGTTTACCTACCAAATCCACCCCTCCCCCCTCAGTATTGGGTCTTAGCACCACATCCCATTCCCTTTTTAAACAACATTGAATTGGAGATAGGGGTTTAAATGTTTAATTTCTTTTTGTCGGGAATTGTAGGTCTTAGATTTTTTTTTACAATTTTGTTTTTAAATCGAAGGTCTGTTGACATGTACTGTAGCCTTCATAAATCTTAGTCAGAATTTAGTGAGAGTTTTTTTCAAGCTTGTTCTGTTTTGAAGTTTACTTTTTAAAATCATGCAGCAAGTGTGTCCACAGGAACACATTACAAAGCAGATTGATAACCCTGCATAGCCATCAAAGACAATTTTCCCCCATAGTTTAATTATTTGTATGCATATTCTAGCAGCAATTAAAAGTTAATGTTGAGACGAAGTGCTTATATGCATATTGGATACACAGGGCAAAGGATTTTGGCCAGAGTAGAATGATCAAACTTTAGGAGGGTCATTCGCGAGTGCAAAATCCTTTGAATCGTGCATTAAATATGCATATAAACACGATGCCAATCTCTTGATAAAGTTTCCGTGTTCGATTGTTTAAAATGCATATTTAAAAACCAAAAATAAAAAAACTAGAAAAGTTTACATAATTTGTTCGCTTTGTTAGGAAATTAAACTCGTAAAAATGGACTAAAGTAATTACTGAAGGCCGTGCACTATGTGATTTTAATGCACGGGTCATGACAATGCAAATACTCCATAGACATTTTATATTAAAATACAGTATTATCACAAGATTTCTTTTGATCAAATATTTGTATTTTCAGTCGAGACTTTTTGCGTTTTTTCCTTCCATGTTACATGTTTGTTGCAAAGGGTTGTTGCAGTCTATAAATGTAGAACTTTAAGCCTCAAAAGCAATTTGTACGGTTCGCAAAGTACATACTTTTCCAGGAAACTTCATGTGAATGGATGAGGTGATTGCTTTGAAGCATATTTAATTTGTCTTGAAAAACCATTCAGCACTTGCTTTATTTTTAGTGATGCATGTATTGACTAAATGAAGATCTGCAGGAGATATTTCAATTTATAGTTTTGTTTTATCTATGTAGAAATGACTGGTGTAGTAAGTCTATGATACTCACATTCTTAACAATTATTAATGCATTTTCATCTAGTCTGATTTCAGTCATTTCTACACAAATGATACACTTTCTTGACTATTTTCTTTCTTTTGGATTTCTTTTTGGTATGAGGTCAACTTGCTGGGCCATGGAGCTAATCCTTTAAATAAAAGAAAGGAAAATGAAGAAGAACATATCTTTTGATTTGTCTTCCCATTTTTACTTTGAATTGTGTAATTATCAAAACATCTTCAAACTTTGATCAGCTATAATTTTAAGAAGAAAAAAGGATAAGTACAGAAAGTCTTGTGTGCATTGTCCATAGACACTTAAGATCACAGTTGTGCCAATCAAAACTCACAATTTCACTGTATCCAGATTGATTCAGTTACTGTACCACCTATTTGTCACATAAACCTCCATGTGTGAGTGTAAAAAGCATAACTACCTTCTACCTTATTCCACTCACAATTACAACCCAGGACTGTGTGCACATTATATATTTTAAAGAACTGTTGACATGTAGCAATATATATATATATATATATATATATATATATATATATATATATATATATATATATATATATATATATATATATATATATATATATATATATATATATATATATATATATATATATATATTTATATATATATATATATATATATATATATATATATATATATATATATATATATATATGAATATATATATATATATGAATATATATATATATATATCTATTATATTAAATTATATATATATATATATATCTATATATATGTATCTATATTTATATATGTATAATACATATATAATATATATATATCTATATATAATAACAAAATAACAAGAAGATTATGATGTCTTTTGAATCAACTTTATCTAATAAAGTTGATTCAATAGACATCACCATTTTGTTTTTACTTTTATGGATCAACACATGGATTTACTATTCAATTATGTTGTATGCACCTTTATATATATACACATATACTATGTATATATATACATATATATATATATATATATATATATATATTGTATAATGATATTATTATATATGCATATATTTATATATCATATATACACACACACATATATATATATATATATATATATATATATATATATATATATATATATATAAAATACATATATAATATATATATATATATATATATATATATATATATATATTATATATATATATATATATATATATATATATATATATATATATATATATATATATATATATATATATATATATATATATATATATATATATATATATAATATACATATATAATAGTATTATATATATATTATACATATATAATAATATTATATGTCATGTTGCAGATAAATTAAGAAATTAGATATCATTCTTTGGAATAAGTTAGGAAGTTTAAACATGGTTAAGATAATGATTCAAATAAATGGGAAAGTTAATTTCATTTTTTGGAATGATATTAGATTTTATACAATTATTTGAAAACATTGAAAGAACAGAATTTAAGACCATAATTCTAATAAATGTAGAAGTTTAATCAACATTTTTGAAATAATCTGCAAATTTGATACAATGACTTGAAAAAATGGGGAATTTTTATAATTTGGTTCCGAAAACAGCAGAAATTAAGATTATAATTTGGAAAAATCAGGAAATCTTAGAACCTGATTTGGTTTAATCAAGAAATTTTAATCGGGAAGTTGAATAACAGTTTTTGGAACAGCTCATTTTACCAAATTTGTCTTCATTCTCAAATATTCACCCCTTTCCCCCTCCCCCTCCCCCATCCCTCTCCCCTCCCCGTCCCCTTTCCTCCCCTCCCCTCCCTCTCCCCTCCCCTCTCCCCTCCCCCTCCCCATCGGTTGCAACATCTCTGGCTGAGTGGACTGAAGCAAATAGAGTGTATTGCACAAGGACAAGTATTAAGCCCGGTACTTTTCGAATATGAAGATGACAGCTTAACCACTGAGTCACTGCACTTTTATTGAGTAGACCTGGCATAATTGTATACCATATAAGATGTCGTTTAAAATTGTTAAAGCAATTGGCAGTGTATTAAGATTTAAATGTAGTTTTCAAATTGTCTTTTTTTCTTGAATTGCTCTAATAATTTTGTTTCATTTGATTCCCTTTCAGGGAGGTAAGGAACATGGTGTACCTATACTTATATCAGACATCCACGAAGGCATGCCCGCTGAGCGATGTAGAGGACTGTACGTGGGCGACGCCATCTTGGCTGTGAATGGTATCAACTTGCTAGATGTCAAACATGCTGGTGCTGTAGATATACTTTCACAACAGGTAAAAGTTCTGCCAGTTAAAGGTTTAATTTAGTGGTCAAACATGGTTGATGTAGTTTAAACCAGAGAGAAGAGTAGGGGAAGAAAGGGGCATATACAAGGTCGTGAGGGCATGAATCTTGAGGGCACCTCAGTTGTAAATTTGACCAAAATAACAGGCAGTGTACCTATATCTTCGTATGATCGGGAACTGTAAACAACATGCAAAGATGACAGCAATGCTCAATGTTTTTTGTCAGTGAACAAAATGTAGATAATTTGTGTAAAGGGGGCGGTATGATTGGATAGAAAAAATCTTTTTGCCAGAATCAGCTACCCTAGTATTCTCCTTTAAAAAATGTTGCAGATAATTAAACAAAGCTAATGGATTTACACGAGAAAGAAGAGAGGTCACTGTTCATACATCACATATTTCCATTTCAAAAGGATTCAAAATGTGGTAAATTCCAGCATGTTTTTGATTCATTAATCCATATTTACATGGTAACTGATATAATTGGAACCCTTGTAGCTTACATTGCCTTTACCTGTCTACAAACCTTTGATTTAGAGCTGTGTTGAGTAGTTGTATATATCAAGTGACAAGTTTCCCTCTTTTCAGGTAAGTTTGAAACTTTATACTCAAGGTCACATCAGGTGTACAATAAATACCTATATTAAGGTACTAGATATCAAATAACTTTAGCATGTTCTCACTTGAGGTCATATCAGGTGTACAATAAATATCTATATTGAGGTACTGTACATCAAACAGTTTTAGCATGTTCTTACTTGAGGTCATATCAGGTGTACAATGAATAACTATATTGAGGCACTATACATCAAACAGCTTTAGCATTTTCTCACTTGAGGTCATATCAGGTGTGCAATAAATACCTATATTGAGGTACTATACATCAATCAGGTTTTGTATGTTCTCACTTGGGTTTATATCAGGTGTACAATAAATACCTATATTGAGGTACTATACATCAAACAGCTTTAGCATGTTCTCACTTCAGGTCATATCAGGTGTGCAATAAATACCTATATTGAGGTACTATACATCAAACAGCTTTAGCATGTTCTCACTTGAGGTCATATCAGGTGTGCAATAAATACCTATATTGAGGTACTATACATCAAACAGCTTTAGCATGTTCTCACTTGAGGTCATATCAGGTGTGCAATAAATACCTATATTGAGGTACTATACATCGAACAGCTTTAGCATGTTCTCACTTGAGGTCATATCAGGTGTACAATAAGTATCTATATTGAGGTACTATACCTCCAACAGCTTTAGCATGTTCTCACTTGAGGTCATGTCAGGTGTACAATAAGTATCTATATTGAGGTACTATACCTCCAACAGCTTTGGCATGTTCTCACTTGAGGTCATATCAGGTGTGCAATGAATACCTATATTGAGGTACTATACATCAAACAGCTTTGGCATGTTCTCACTTGTGGTCATATCAGGTGTGCAATAAATACCTATATTGAGGCACTATACATCAAGCAGCTTTAGCTTGTTCTCACGTTAGGTCATATCAGGTGTACAATGAATACATATATTGAGGTACAACACATCAAACAGCTTTAGCATGTTCTCACTTGAGGTCATATCAGGTGTACAATAAGTATCTATATTGAGGCACTATACATCAAACAGCTTTAGCATGTTCTTACTTAAGTCTGCGATCAGACCCACTGTAGGCAATCAGATTACTGTGAGAATGCTCACCAGATCTGATTGTAATCACTTGATCTTGGTCCTAGGCACAGGTAGAACCATGATCTGGAGTAGATGATCAGATCTACTGATGAGATTCTCATAAAATGTGTGTGAACGCAGATCAATGACCTGCAACCCTGTTAGTGTCGCAAAATCCTGTGATAACTTTTAAACAGCCCTGCTCTGATCTGTTACATTCCACATATTTTGCAATGACTCACATTTTGACTTAAGGTTCACACGCACCTTGATCAGATGGCCTGCAGTGGGCCTGTTACTTCAGTGAGAAGACATGACATTTTTTTTCTATCTACAATCATCAAGTTATTTATAAATCAAGGGATAATTATCCAGAGCCAGGTAAAAACACAGCATGGGGCACCAAACCCAAATTGACAAGAGATTCTTTTCTGTGTACATAGTTTCTAATCTCAGGTCTTAGGAGCAAATGCAATAAAACAAATTTCAACCTTTCCATATACCTTTATACCCTACACTTTGCATAATGAAAACTCACATAAATAAGTTGTTTATATGCTCTCCTGTAAGATTTGGCAGTCCATTTTATGAACATTTTGAGACAGATCTTACAACAGGAATGGGTATGCACAAATTACATCTTCAAATCATGCAAGAAACCAACACATATGGATATGTTATGTTGGAGGCAATACAGGGTATTGATTGCAATGTGTGTAGCTGCCAATAAGGTGGCAGCACATCCAAACATTTAATCTCTCTGGCACAGTTTGACCTTGTTATATGTATGCCGCTAAACCTCACCAAAGGAACAAAACCAAACATTTTTCCCACCCTTCAGTCATGCACTCGCACTAAAGATATACAACAGGTTATTTAAATACTTTTATATGTCTAAAACTATTTCAATTGCTAAAATATTCTGGCAAAATCAGTTAAAACTTAATGTGTTTTTAGGTTATAGCTGTTATTATTAAAAGGAATATTTCCTTGAGGTGCTGTGGCTCAGTGGTGAAGGAGTCATGCTTGTATTCGAGACATAACGAGTTCGATTCCCGTTGTGAGCACTGCATTGTGTCCTTGAGCAAGACACTTTACTTTACTTGCTTCAGTCCACTCAGCTGTAAAATGAGTACCAGCACTGCTGGGGAGTTAATCTGCGATGGACTGACATCCCGTCCAGGGGGAGTAATGTACTCTTATCCGCTTGCGCTCATTGAGCCGGGGATAAGCACCGGCTCAATGAGCCTATAATGGCTTGGATGGATTTTGCTTTTTAACTTCTTTTGGCAATCTATCATTTAATCTTATCCATCACAGGCCTCCCGGTAAACCTTTAAAACTTTTATTGACAAATTGAACCTTTATTCCTTTTAAAATAACCTTTAAAACCTTTAAAAACCTTTATTTTCAAAGTTAAGTAATGTAAATGATTCGAGTGTCAAGGTTTTAGCTTTATTGGTAAGTATACACATCCATTTAATAGCATATCTGTTCTCAACACACATTTAAAAAGTAGCAGGACCAAAATAAAATTTCCAACCTCACGTAAGTAATGGACTTTTGGCGCCACCAACTGCCTTTTGCCTCAGAATATGCTCATTGTATGAAAATTTGTTCCATGAGTTAACCTTTATAAACCTTTTTATTTAAATCCAAAACCTTTAAAAACCTTTATTTCAACTTTTCCAACCTTTAAAAAAACCTTTATTTAAAAAAAGAGTCACCGGGAGGCCTGCCATCAGCATCCAAGTGTAAGAGAAATGCTTGTCAATTTTGGTTCCAATGGATAGCATCAGGAACCTATGCGGTCATGATGGCGTATGTGTGTGTATGTAGGCAGGATATAATGTGATTTTGCCAAAATAGAGCTCGTAAACATGAACACTCAAGAATGAAACATTGATGTCAGATGTGGTACTGTGATTATAAACATTGTATGGCTTCTGAAGTTATCATTCCTTTGCTTGTAATTTCACATCCAATAAACATTACAGAGTTCAGTTAATTGATGTGCATGTCATTCTTTTGTTGAATTTTAGAGTTTCTTTATGATTTGTTTGTATATTGATATTACAAGATTAATTTACATACATGCATGATTTGTTCTGTACAAAACACTCATTATAGTTTCATTACAATAGCCATTCAGTGGCTACCTTATCTCCTCAATACACAATGATATACTAAATATCATGATGTACTAATATCATGATGTACTAATATCATGATGTACTAATATCATGATGTACTAAATATGATGTACTAAATATCATGATGTACTAAATGTCATGATTTACTAAGTATTCATCATGATATACTGAGATTACACGATGATGTACTAAATTGATATTGATTTGAAACAGTATTAATCGTATGCAAATGTATATGATAGTGTATACATATGTATAGTTCAGAATAGGAGTGGCTTTATGAGAATGCAATCCGGAACTGCAAATGCTACTCTAGTTGCATCATACTTGGTATGATAATGTTGTTAGCTACTGTGCAAATGCAAATGTTGTCAACCATTTTATTGATCTGCATGGTGGGTGTGGCTTAAAAATGAATATCATGGAACAAATATTTCATGAAATGCAATGACATGACAGTTGATACAAAACTTACAAATTAATCAGCATATGAAAAAAGCATCGGAACCACAAAATCTTTTGGTTCTGGTCAAAAATTAAAATTCAGGAAAGAAATATAAATAGTTAAATCAATATTTTGCCTTCCTATTCATACATCACATCAGTCATAAACTAGATTTTCAAGCTTGAAATAATGCTCTATGTACAATTATATGCTCCCTTTCTTAATGTGAAGTCAAATGGAATTTTTGTTGCCATCCATAAAGCTTTAAGATAAGGTAGAATAATTTATCCTTACAACATAAATCACCATATGGGAGACTACTTGGGGAGAGATAAGTTAGTATCACTTCTCCTTACAACATAAAGCACCATATGGGAGACTATTTGGAGAGAGATAAGTAAGTATCACTTCCCCTTACAACATAAATCACCATATGGGAGACTACTTGGGGAGGGATAAGTTAGTATCACTTCCCCTAACAACATAAAGCACCATATGGGAGACTACTTGGGGAGGAATAATTAAGTATCACTTCCCCTTACAACATAAATCACCATATGGGAGACTACTTGGGGAGGGATAAGTAAGTATCACTTCTCCTTACAACATAAAGCACCATATGGGAGACTACTTGGGGAGGGATAAGTAAGTATCACTTCTCCTTACAACATAAAGCACCATATCGGAGACTATTTGGGGAGGGATAAGTAGTATCACTTCTCCTTACAACATAAAGCACCATATGGGAGACTACTTGGGGAGGGATGAGTTAGTATCACTTCTCCTTACAACATAAAGCACCATATGGGAGACTACTTGGGGAGGGATAAGTTAGTATCACTTCTCCTTACAACATAAAGCACCATATGGGAGACTACTTGGGGAGGGATAAGTTAGTATCACTTCTCCTTATAACGTAAAGCACCATATGGGAGACTACTTGGGGAGGGATAAGTAAGTATCACTTCTCCTTACAACATAAAGCACCATATGGGAGACTACTTGGAGAGAGATAAGTAAGTATCACTTCTCCTTACAACATAAAGCACCATATGGGAGACTACTTGGGGAGGGATAAGTTAGTATCACTTCTCCTTATAAGGTAAAGCACCATATGGGAGACTACTTGGGGAGGGATAAGTAAGTATCACTTCTCCTTACAACATAAAGCACCATATGGGAGACTACTTGGAGAGAGATAAGTAAGTATCACTTCTCCTTACAACATAAAGCACCATATGGGAGACTACTTGGGGAGGGATAAGTAAGTATCACTTCTCCTTACAACATAAAGCACCATATGGGAGACTATTTGGGGAGAGATAAGTTAGTATCACTTCTCCTTACAACATAAAGCACCATATGGGAGACTACTTGGGGAGGGATAAGTAAGTATCACTTCTCCTTACAACATAAAGCACCATATGGGAGACTACTTGGGGAGGGATAAGTAAGTATCACTTCTCCTTACAACATAAAGTACCATATGGGAGACTATTTGGGGAGAGATAAGTTAGTATCACTTCTCCTTACAACATAAAGCACCATACGGGAGACTACTTGGGGAGGGATAAGTAAGTATCACTTCTCCTTACAACATAAAGCACCATATGGGAGACTACTTGGAGAGAGATAAGTAAGTATCACTTCTCCTTACAACATAAAGCACCATATGGGAGACTACTTGGGGAGGGATAAGTAAGTATCACTTCTCTTTACAACATAAAGCACCATATGGGAGACTACTTGGGGAGGGATAAGTTAGTATCACTTCTCCTCACAACATAAAGCACCATATGGGAGACTACTTGGGGAGGGATAAGTAAGTATCACTTCTCCTTACAACATAAAGCACCATATGGGAGACTATTTGGGGAGGGATAAGTTAATATCACTTCTCCTTACAACATAAAGCACCATATGGGAGACTACTTGGGGAGGGATAAGTAAGTATCACTTCTCCTTACAACATAAAGCACCATATGGGAGACTACTTGGGGAGGGATAAGTTAGTATCACTTCTCCTCACAACATAAAGCACCATATGGGAGACTACTTGGGGAGGGATAAGTAAGTATCACTTCTCCTTACAACATAAAGCACCATATGGGAGACTATTTGGGGAGGGATAAGTTAGTATCACTTCTCCTTACAACATAAAGCACCATATGGGAGACTACTTGGGGAGGGATAAGTAAGTATAACTTCTCCTTACAACATAAAGCACCATATGAGAGACTACTTGGGGAGGGATAAGTTAGTATCACTTCTCCTTACAACATAAAGCACCATATGGGAGACTACTTGGGGAGGGATAAGTAAGTATCACTTCTCCTTACAACATAAAGCACCATATGGGGGACTACTTGGGGAGGAATAAGTTAGTATCACTTCTCCTTACAACATAAAGCACCATATGGGAGACTACTTGGAGAGGGATAAGTAAGTATCACTTCTCCTTACAACATAAAGCACCATATGGGAGACTATTTGGGGATAATACACACTTGAAAAATTTGAAAACATTACTGGTGTAGATGTGTTTTAAATTGCCAGCGGGCAAATAAGTTTCAAATTTGTGGAGCACATGAATTAGGTCATGATTGATCAGTCTCTATGGTTGGTTTGCTTCTTGTTTGCATTGTTATGCTGTTCTTATCTATAATAAGTTACCTACCATCCCATATCAAATGTAGTAACAGTTTTGTTGCATTTAAAAGAAAAATTAAGAATCATTTGATGTCTTGTTTACAGGTGCAGCTTAATAGAGCATCATTCTGGTATATAAGCAAATCTCCATTGTGTACTATGCCTCTAAATGTGCATTTTCGTAAGACTTCCTTTTATGTTGTTTTTAAAAATATTTTCCTATTGTTAATTTTAGTAACTTGTATTTAGTAACTTGTATTTAGTAACTTGTATTTAGTAACTTTTATTTTGACTTGTATTTAGTATCTTTTATTTAGTAACTTTATTTAGTAACTTTTATTTGTAACTTTTATTTAGTGACTTGTATATTGTATCTAGTGACTCTCTTACAAGCTTCTTTGTAGCTTTCTGGTACTCCCCTTAACTTCGAATGTGTATTTATATGTAATAGTGTTGATTAACTTACTCTTTTTAATGTTCATTTTGTATAAATTGATTAAATTTAAGACAATTAAAGTTAAATTTTGTTGAATTTAAGACCGTGCATCTCAGTGCAAGACCTTTGAGGCATTAACGCTTGTACGATCAGTTCATGTTCTATGTGTGATAGGCAGCTAGCGGAGGGTAAATTATTAACTGTTCCAACAGTAATTTAATACTTCCATGACACCATGGTGCATAGCATCTTTGAATCAATTTTTCACATGAATGGCTTCACCCTACAATCAGGGATTAGTCCAATTTCCACTGGTGTTAAAACTTATTATCTCTAGACAAAGTGGACATGAATATAACACTTATTTACTGTAGGAAAAAAGCCTGAAAACTAGATTCCTGTGAAACGACCCTCCCTTGAAATGATCAAGGGGATCACGTTTACATTTCGCTTTTCAATTATCTTGACCAATATTCTGCTCACAGACGATCAAATATGAAAAAAGAAGAGGAAAATGAAAAGATCAGATGCTTACTCTATAGGGATTTACTTGTCAAAAGTGTAATCCGTGCGTTCAGAATTCATTGGGTTTGTCAATAAAACAGAATTTATAATCAAGAAAATAATAGGTTATCTCTGATGAGAGATTTTGTGAGTTTTTGCACTGAGGTGCTTCAGTCTTTTATGTTATTAAATAAGTACATCTAAAATGTACCATTCAGTGAATTTGAACCTATGGGCGTTTATTCAAGTGTCTTATTCATGGAAGAAAGCTTACAGTGCATGATGTACCATGGCCTTTGACAGTATGTTATCAAGTGCTGCTTAATCTATTTTGGCTCCAGTTTAGGTTTGTAAAGCGTTTTTGATGTCTTAAAACGCTCTCTGAATTAATGAAATCATTATTATTAATGTTATTATCATTACACTGTCAGGTTATTGTAAATACTCCAGCAAGAACGCACTTGATAAGAATTCTCTTTTCACCAGTTCAAATGTGAGAAAAGTATAACATGAAACAGTTGTTGAGGGTAGACTAGACCCTAATAACAATCTCAAAGTGATTCATGTAAAATATTTCTTTAGGGCAAAGATGTGAGCGCGTATAATTGTTTGTGGTGCATGATTCTGACCAAACAGTTTGATGTATTTCACCAAGTAATTAAGAAACTTTTTGTCTGATTTTAAGTTATATATTTTTGACAACAGAAAGTTTATTTCAAGTGTTGAAGCATGTCTATCTTGTATGATATAAAGGGCAAAAAGAACAAAACTGATCTTGTTAAGCTCCTGAGATATTGATTGTAAAAGTTGCAACAAGTCTGTATGGAGAAAATGACTGGTGGAGAAAGTCTACAGTGGTGATGTCCTATCCTCACTTTACCAACTCTTAACATGTATTGACTTAAATTTCTTGATGATTAAAAATAATTTATTCAAACTTCTGCAGGTTGTAATGTTTCAATGAAATATTAAATAGTTCCAGATTTTACTTTGTTGTACTTAAGTCAGATAGAACTTCAAATAGTGTGGTGTGGTAAACAAATTTTAACAACACAGAAAAATACAATTTTGACCTTATGCTTTCATATACAGTAGAATGAGTATATGTAATGTCATTGCATGGCCTTAAAGATGTGAAATGAAATCTGATTCAAGTTTCTGCACTTTAAAGCAATACTTGCATCTAGAAAAAAAGTCATTTCTTACCAGGGCAAAGCTTCTTACA
The DNA here is from genome assembly GCA_020152595.1 of Chiridota heheva. Lineage (NCBI taxonomy): Eukaryota > Metazoa > Echinodermata > Holothuroidea > Apodida > Chiridotidae > Chiridota > Chiridota heheva. The sequence continues at coordinate 592,051 of JAIGNY010002337.1, forward strand.
GCTTGAACAAAATTGCATTTCTGTCTACTTTTCCATTAACTTGTAAAAGCCTTAGGAGTAAAGCTTATCACGATTTAGCCAAATTTTTAAACATTTTCATAGTTAAGTTATGTCTGGTTTGATCAAATATCACTCACCATGCTGCATTACATCTGTAATGGTGAATAACCTGAAAGTACATGTCACAATATTTTCTTATGTTCTCTAGTTTCACTTCCTTTTTGAGATCAACAAACATTGTGCATGTTGCGTACCTGTACATATATGCACTAATACAGTTGTTACTTCATTCTGTGATCTTTTGTTATGTTTTTAATGATACACATAACCCACACGCGAGACTAAGGCTCAACAAATCAAGTCAGCAATTGGCAGCTGGTAGATCTGGATGATCAAGTGGAGTGGACACCATATTTATACTACTCTACTCCATTTGAAAATTTTTTTTTAGGAAATTGGGCAAGGGGTGTAGAACCCTATCATCGAGATTACCAAATGAAAGGCCAGTTATTGTGTTAACATAGAGGTAAATAGGCAATACAATTCAATATTTCTGATTGGTGGAAATTTTCACTTAAATACTGACCAGCCAATCAAAAACCGCCGCAGAAGTGACGTTACTAACACGCATCAGATCAACTTTTCATATGTCAAGCAGTTTTCTTGAGACAAAATTCCCTGTTTAACATCCGTATCAGATGGACCGTAAACACTCCATCTTATGTGAAATCCCAAGTGAGACAAAAGTGTGTTAACCTCAGTGCTTCTTGCCAGTTAATTGTTCTGCATATTTGTGGAAAAATCAGGGGTTAATTAATTTGATTTGTAGTTAAACCTGAACCACAGAGCAAACTGGGATGCTTAGGGGCCCTAATTGTTGGTGCCATCAGATTGCTTGGAAGGGCTCATTGATGCTGCAGTATAGGCAGGGTGTGGTACCCTAAGAGCAAGGGGTCCTTGTGCCATTGGTACAATGATACTGAACCTGATACCTCTAGCTGCTCAGTTGTGTGTACAACTGAACAAGCCACATGTCTAAACAAGTATTGCAGCATTTTGAATGTTTCAAAATATTTCTCTCTTGTGAACTTTAAACTCATTACTTGTATATAATACATGCATGCAATGGTGTGTGGACAGGTAGAGAACTAGATTCTCAGCAGAACAGTTTTTAACTGGTCACAATAATATTTATAGTTTTCAAGTTATGACAAACCAAAGTTTGTAAAACATTACAGCCTGTGCAAAAAGTGATGATGTATGAACAGGAATACAGCTAAAATTCCGTTATGTAATTCTTTATTTTTCTATCCCAGATTTTAAACATCAAAGGTTCTCAAATTGCATTTTACTGTTAGATCTGGGTCAAGGTTATAAAATATATCCAATTTCTTGTTTGCTTTAGCCAACTTCTCCCATTCAAAATGTTTTAGGGAAGGAATGAAAAACAATAAGTTAACATAAGCAATTGTAGTCGTCCTTAGGTATCTTGTATTTAGGTATCTAAATTTTAAAATACTAAAAAATGATCAATCTTTAATCAATTTTGATTGGATTTTTTGCTGTTTGCATGGTTTTTAGTATATTTTATATTTGAAGCCATTGAAGCCCACGTTGTTGCTACCTGCCCATATACCTTTAAATCCTCAATGTTTATATTTGAAGCCATTGAAGCCCACGTTGTTGCTACCTGCCCATATACCTTTAAATCCTCAATGTTTATATTTGAAGCCATTGAAGCCCACGTTGTTGCTACCTGCCCATATACCTTTCAATCCTCAATGTTTATATTTGAAGCCATTGAAGCCCACGTTGTTGCTACCTGCCCATATACCTTTAAATCCTCAATGTTTATATTTGAAGCCATTGAAGCCCACGTTGTTGCTACCTGCCCATATACCTTTAAATCCTCAATGTTTATATTTGAAGCCATTGAAGCCCACGTTGTTGCTACCTGCCCATATACCTTTAAATCCCCAATGTTTATATTTGAAGCCATTGAAGCCCACGTTGTTGCTACCCGCTCATATACCTTTAAATTCTCGATGTAAAATTGAAGCATATTAGCAAAACAATCCTATCTTATCAGCCAAGAAAGTCAGTGAATATGAGATTTAAATATTTGATCTCCAACACATTCTTCAAATTTTAAATCCTCTCGAAAATCAAGTGCCTCACCCCTTTTCTTCCTTTTCTACCTAACTATAGCTCGGAGAACACTACTGAGCAGCCAGATATGGATCTTTTATCACTAGCAGTCTTTATCATTCATTGAAACGTCATAAAATTCCCTTATTCCCATAATCCATCACATTTCTGCATATTTGCATCAACCAAGTCATTTTTTGACAATGACATTAAATTTGTTGTTTGCTTTTCTTTATTTCAGCATGGTGATATAGTTCTTGATGTGCAATTTGTAGCTCCAGATTCAGATAGCGATGATGATGAAGTGATAGAGGATGAAGAGTCTGACTCAGTAGAGGTATCGCTAAGGTAACCACACATTCTCTCTTTCGTTAAATTGAGATGCATATCTGTCATATTGTGACTATCAGCCTAAAGTATTGAAGTTTTCGTAAAGTATTTTAGGCATCTGAAGCATGCTGATTAGATTATTCTTTATAAGAAATAATGAAAATACAGAAAAATGATGAAAATAAGCAAAAATCTTGAAAATAAACAAAAACATGAAACTTAGCAAAAATAGAAATAAACAAATATTATGAAATGAAAAACTCTTAAAAATAATCAAAAACATGAAATGAACAAAAATATGAAAGTAAACAAAGACCATGAAAATGAACAAAGATCATAAAAGTAAAAAAATCATAAAATAAACAAAGATAATGAAAGTAAAATGAAAAGAAACAAAGATCATAAAATAAACAAAGATCATAAAAGTAAACAAAAAACATAAAAGTAAACAAAGATGAAAAGAAACAAAGATCATAAAATAAACAAAGATCATGAAAAGAAACAGATCATAAAAGTAAACAAAGACCATTAAACTAAACAAAGATCATTAAAGTAAACAAAGATCATAAAAGTAAACAAAGACCATTAAAGTAAACAAAGATCATAAAAGTAAACAAAGTTCATTAAAGTAAACAAATTTTATAAAAGTAAACAAAGATCATGAAAATAAACAAAGGTCATAAAAAAACATGAAAATAAACAAAGATCACAAAAGTAAACAAAGATCATAAAAGTAAACAAAGATCATAAAAGTAAACAAAGATCATTAAAGTAAACAAAGATCATTAAAGAAAACAAAGATCATTAAAATAAACAAAGATCATTAAAGTAAACAAAGATCATTAAAATCAACTAAAAGCACAAATTCATGCCATATTCATTTAACCCTTACTCTACCATGGGACGATAGTATCACCGTTTTCAAACCACCTTTTTAAAAATTAAAATTCAGGACTTTACCACAGTCCTATAAGAGTAATCTTGGTATCATTTTAAAGTACTTGGATATTTTTTTCACAAAATGTAACTTTTTTATAGGGGTCATATTACAAAATTTTGAGAAAAAGTATACTGAAAAAGGGTAAAACTCAACAATTGCTAAAAAATGTACAAAAAATGTTTTTTTCTCTTTCAAATCTTACAATAACTTCAAGATCACATTTTTGCTTCAAAATTAAAAATACAAGTCCTAAGATGTGATAGTGTTGATTACTGGTCTAATTTTTATTATCCCTAGCTGCAATCTTTTGTTCTGGAGAAATTTCTTCAAAATTTTATGAATTTGTGCCATTTTTGACCAATTCTTTTTTTCCTTCAAAAAATTGTGTACCCAAATCGTACATCGCACATGCTTCGTTAAACTGCAATTTGAAAGTGCTTGAAATTTCCTTGTATTTGATATATTTTACCTCTCTAATTTAAAGGACTATGTGGTGCAGAGGAAATGTACGCGGCTAGCACACGAGCGCTCCGGGTTCAAGTCTCACAGTGACCACTGTGTGAATATTTTTTTGCTGCAGCTTTCAAGGGTCTTTTGACTATAATCATTTTTGATATTTGTTCATGTTTCCTTTCTTTCTAAAAATTATAAATTAGTATCATTGGAAAGGAAATTTCATAAAGAATCTAAATATGTAACACAAATCTCTGTTTTAAATATTGACAAAAAGTTATACTTCTGCAAAGATTGACCACCATTTGTTGACCAAATTTAGCCGAAAATTGTTTAATTTGCATATTTTTGTCAATATTTCCTAAATTGGCTTTCATTACTCAAAAGATAATATTTTAGCCTCTATCCAACCAAACTTGTTAAAAGAAAATGAAAGGAAAGTTATCAATAATGCATATGAAAAAAACTCACGAAAATTAGGCTCGATTCTTCAAAGCCCTGGTAGAGTAACGGTTAAAGGAGCACTTGATCAAACATATATTATCCACAACAGATCAAAACTTTATGCCTCAAAAAGTCACTTAAATATTCATATAGAGGGATTTTATCACGTGACTTTAACTCAACTAGACTCCAATTTGCAGGGCAGCAGCTTCGTTGTGTTTCATGCGTCTTCACACAGCTCAGTCACATTCACACATACAATAAACATACTACAAGCTGACCTACCAGTACCTTCAGCCAATTTGATTAATTGCACTTTTTTCTTTCTTTCTTTTTTCCGATTTTACTTCATATTTTCTTTAAGTTTGATAATTTCTCCGAGTATACGAAGAGTAACTTTAACATTAATGCCAGCTGATTGTTCGTTATACTCGGACAAAGCCTACATACCTGATATAAAGTGCTCGCTGCAAATCCTATTGTGAACTGTAGATGAAGCCATTGCGTCGTACAGTGCAACCAACGTCACAGCAAGATTCATGCATAATTATCTTACAAAATAATCTTATATAACAACATGCAAAGGTATGTGAGTCTAATGAAGTGTACAGCAGACGACAGTGGTTCTGCCCGACAAAATGGCAATGTAAACAAATTCATGTAACCTCATGATGTCAGCTGAAACACCCTTGTTAACCAGAAAATCGCTATACCATTGGAGCTATAATAGAAATCAATTTTTGGGGAGACCCTTAAAATATGCCATCACTTTTTGGTCTAGTGCTCCTTCAACAATAACAAGTGCACATCAGTTGGAGCTGTAGATTGGGATCGTATCAATTCAAATTTGTTTTATCAGATAATTCACCCCTCTACTTAAATTCCACAGTTTTTTAAGGTTCCATGGACTGTCACAAAAGTACTTTTTAATCATGTGCAGGTGATAGTTAAAATTTTTGTGGGATGCTATTTCTGTATAGCAGTCATGCATATTGCTTAAGCCTACTCTCCCAAGGTTCCAAAAATAGAATAAACTATTTCTGAATTTTTTGGAAAGAGGATTTTTTCAGCACTTTCTGTTCCATTTGTACCAAAACAAATTCGACTCTTATGAAAGCTAACATGTTGAACTTTCCAAAAATGTGCATATTTCCGAACTCAAATATGCAAATTAGGTCATTGAATTAGCATATTAGGTCTCCAAACATTCTATCTTTATGACACGCTTGTGCCTTGTGGCTAAATAGCAAAAAAATATGGATAGAATTTCTGAATCGTCCTTGGAAAGACCTTTCATTTAATACTATTCATGCATTTTTAGGAATCAGAAGAAAAAATGACGCAAATATGAAAAATTGGGTACATTTTGACCTAAAAATTATCCCCGATTCTGTGAATAATCTATCTAATGGCACTAAATTTTCCAAAAATGCATTTTCCCCTTCTATGATGTCCAAAACTAATAGAATGCAGAAAAACAAGATGTTTACATCATCATTTGCAAAAAATGAAATAAGAAATTATGCAAATGATATGCAAATTAGGTCATTTACCTGATTTATTATGCACGAAAGTGTTTTTGTTTATTTCTGACCCAATTTCAGCCATTACAAGCTTCACAGCTACTTTTATGTTGATAGACTATGCTGATTATCTATTGACACTTACTTCTGTTCATTCCACATGGAATTCATAAGAAATGTTTGCCGAAAAGGTCCAAATTTGTAAAGTCTTCTGCTATACCTTGTTGCTGCAAATAGAATAAAATATAAATTAAAAAAATTGCAACTATATTCATTCAACTTACTTTAGTTTGGTCTTACCATAACCAGTTACCGAAGACCTCGTGTCGATCCCGGTCACTCTCCACCAGTACTTCCCACAGATGATAGTCTTTATCGGCTGCAGGGATGACCTTCGACCGTTGTATCTCCTGCAGCCGAGCGTTCCGCTCTTCCTCCCTGGTTTTGAAGGCAGCTTTTTCCGCTGCAGTCGGATTTTCTTTGAGTGGTGATGGTGGCGAGACTGCAGCGGAAGGCCTGGAAGAGGGGCCTGGGCTCATCTTCAACTGTCTGTCCCTCTTCTGCTTGGGTTGGGGAGTAGCGGGCGGCTCGTCCTCTTCAAGCATATGCATAACATGTTATCGCATAACATGTTGTTGTGGTTTCTGGTAGCGGGCGGCTCGTTCTCTTCAAGCATACGCATAACATGTTATCGCATAACATGTTATTGTGGTTTCTAACCTGCTCCACAATTTTGTGGTAACCGTGGGGACAGACTTTTACAGCCGGGAAGCCCGGGGGTACATACAGGGGTCCAAAATGTTTGTTTTATCGATCTAGTCATCACCACAACAGTGGCATAGCCAGGGGAGGGAAAATGATCATGGTCCTAAAAATGGGGCATAAAAATAATGTACCGGTACTAGGTTTATATACAAGCATTTTCTTCTAAATGGGCCTGGGGCACCCCCAACATGTGTATTTTGCCCTAACATGGAACCCCTACTCCACTTTCCCCCATAAAATTGTGATTTCGGCCCCTGAAATAATGGAACTTGGATTTTGTGATATTGGGAATACACATATTTCAGTAGGCCTAAATTTACAATTTTGCCATTGGGAAATACATATATTTCAGTCCATTTAGAAATGTTATTATTGGGTTCAGTTTTCATTTGTTTCATCTGGGCTAATATAGAAAGGACCTAAATCCTTTTTTTATTATATGTGATTTTAGTGTCCCTTTTACTTGTTTATCGTAACAAGCAAAAAATCCCCGCTAATTTATCATTAGAATTCTATAAGCCTTATTTTATTACTACACATTTACAATGTAGTACTTTCGCTATTTTTGGAAGAAAACACTCACCAACTCCGTAATTTGGAACAGATCACTATCCATCTCAGCAGGCTCTATATTCTCCTCTTCCTTAATCTGGTCGAGTTCTGGTACATCTTCTTCATCAAAAGTACCTTCCGGCCCCTCTGAGTCATCATTATTCTGAAGAAAACATAGAAGTCGGAAGGCACGTTCGACGTTGTAACTTGTATTTCGCCATTTTGTGATGTCGAATGTGCGAAGAAAAAAAAAAAAAAAAAAAAGACGCAAATTGATGTCATCATCAGAGACCTTTTAGGCATGTAGAGGGGGTGCATCTGTTATTGTAATAGTTCGTCTGAACGATCTATTTCTCCTCTACCCGTAGAGATTTAAAAAATTCCAATACAATATTTGGGCCTTTTTTATATTTTTTTCATCAAAAAAGGTCAAAAATGGCCCAAAATCACAAATTTTGGCATATTTTCTCCAACAAAACACAAACATTGACCAAGTACAAGTAAAAATCGTGTAGCAACCAACAATTCAAACTATCTTTATACTTTACCTGAAGAAAAAAAAATAGAAAAAATATTCACGTATGACATTCGTCTTTCAAAAAAACAAAAAAACAAATGCCGTTTTTTTTTTTAATGCACTTTTTTGTAACGATTTTACTCAAAAAATTTCAATCTAACTCCCCAACAAAATAACCATATTATGAAAGATCTATTCAATCTGGTTTGAATGAACTTATTTGCAGCTCTTATAGGATTTTGGGAAGGTACTCAAAAACATTTTTGGAAAATGGATCGTAATTGTCACGGTCACCGTGACGCTGGGAGAGTAAGGGTTAAGGGATGCTATTTCTGTATAGTTGGTCATGGATATTGATTAAGGGATGCTATTTCTGTATAGCGGTCATGGATATTGCTTAAGGGATGCTATTTCTGTATAGCGGTCATGGATATTGCTTAAGGGATGCTATTTCTGTATAGCGGTCATGGATATTGCTTAAGGGATGCTATTTCTGTATAGCGGTCATGGATATTGCTTAAGGGATGCTATTTCTGTATAGAGGTCATGGATATTGCTTAAGGGATGCTATTTCTGTATAGCGGTTATGGATATTGCTTAAGGGATGCTATTTCTGTATAGGGGTCATGGATATTGCTTAAGGGATGCTATTTCTGTGTAGCGGTCATGGATATTGCTTAAGGGATACTATTTCTGTATAGCGGTCATGGATATTGCTTAAGGGATGCTATTTCTGTATAGCGGTCATGGATATTGCTTAAGAGATGCTATTTCTGTATAGCGGTCATGAATATTGCGTAATGGATGCTATTTCTGTATAGCGGTCATGGATATTGTTTAAGGGATGCTATTTCTGTGTAGCGGTCATGGATATTGCTTAAGTGGGTGTAAGAATGTCCTTGGTGCACATTCCATGGACAGTCTAAAAACCCTCATCTAAGACAGTAAGATGTCGAAGTTGGACTTTTTGTTCTGTTCAATTTTTGGTTCCGATGCACTAGCATAAGGAACCTATGCAGTCATGATGGCGTGTGTGTATGCATGTGTGTATGTATGTGTTTGTATGTTTGTGACTACCAGCTCGTAAACGCGATATCACAAGAATGATATACTGGATTCATGTCATATTTGGTACACAGATAGCCCATGGTCTGTAGATGTGCGCTATTGTGTTTGATGATGATTTCATGCATATTAATAAGTAGGCAGGGCTTAATGTAGAAATCTTGAAATGTTCATATTTGTTGTTATTATGATTTTAGCTGGTGTGTACATGTTCATGCTGTAAAGACGTTGAATTTCATTAATATTCATAGTGTGCAGGGCTGAATATGATTTTGCTGAAAAGGGCTTGTAAACATGGTATCTCAAGAATGGTAAATTGGATTCATGTCATATTTGGTACACAGATAGCCAGATATGCTCTATTGTTTTTGGTCTGATCTCATGTACAGTACATCTGTAAGTGGGTAAAGTGAAAATTTTCACAATAGTGATAAATGAGCAAACCATATTTCGTTTTGCGTCATATTGGGCATGATAATTTGTTTGTTATTGTGTACATGCTTATGTCATCAACAGATTTCATTAATATGCATGGTGGGTGTGGCTTAATGTGAAAGTGCTAAATGAATTAAACACCACACTGTACCCCATGAATGATGCATCAGATTTATGCTATATTAGGTACACAGATGGTCTGTACATATGTTCTAATGCTGTGGTAGTGATTTCATGAATATAAATGAATAGGCGGGGCTTACTGACAAATTCTTGAAATGGGATCAATGAGCAACTGTTTTTTGCATCATACTTCCTATGATAATGTTGTTAATTATTGTGCAAATGCTAATTTGTCAACATTTTTATTGATCGGCATGGTGGGTGTGGTTTATGAATAAATATCATGGAACAAATATTTCATGTTATGCAATGACATGACAGTTATTACAAATTTTGCAAATCAATCAGCTTATGAAAAAGCATCGGAACCACAAAACCTTTTGGTCCTGGTTCTTCAAAAACTGATTATCATATATGGGCCTTTAGACTGGGCCATGAACAGAGAAGGCAAGCTCACATTGAACTGTCCGAATTACTGTGTCTATCTTGTATTTAAACAGACAAACAGAACTCTAAGAAACTTTTGTTGCCTTGCTCCGTTCAATAGAGATTAAATTTCAAAAGTTTTATAAAAATGACGGGTAGAAAGTCTACTGTAGAAGAGTGACACAACATCCTCACTATCATAACAATTATGAGTGTAATGTATTTTTACTTATTGAAATTATTTGTTCAAGTTTGTTTTTAAGGGGTAGATCAGAGTTACCTTAATTTACTTTGCTTTGGTACTCTCCTGACATATGTTCTCCTTGTAAGCTACAAGATATCTAAAAATATTTCAATAAGAGTAAAAATGTAATGTCTTAACTGGTCTGATTCCAGCCATTTCTGCACAAATCAGACTGGTCACTAAGGTTAAAACTTCTTTCTTTTTTTTAAATATTATCCTTCTTTTGAGATGGACATCTTGGACTGAATTTATCCTTTTTTCACCATAGAAATCATGGTATGAGTTGAACTTGTTTGTATGAATGATTACTTCTTTCAAGTAGACCTTGGTATACTGGTCATAACATCAACTTGGCAAGCCAGACGCCCCGGATTCAAATCCTGGTAAGTCTTCATTCACCACTGGTTTATCAAACAGCCATGCACAGCTGTTGAGAGAGAGATGTAAAATAATCAATCTACTCACTTACCTCAAGTAATAATGAATTTTTCTTTTGTTTTGTATCACCAGCCAAACGAATGGAAAGCATACCCACCACCACCACCATCATCATCACCACCACCACTCAACCCCAAATAGTTCCACCCAGAAAACTGCCCGTAATCTCTCAACCGAGTCAGTGAAATCTGCCACAAGTCTGGAATCTCAGCCAAAAGTTGAATCAGACCAGTCCAGTCACAATCATGTAGAAAAGACCCCAATCAAGACAGCAAATCAAAAAGTAAGGACGTCTAGTTCCACCCAGACACCCCCAGAGATGTCAGCTGACCTTCCTGAACTTCAACCAGTATCGTCCCATACGTCGTCACGTCATTCCAGCATTACTTCCATTCCCGGGACCCCAGTAACACCAACATCAGCAACTAAGGCGAGTCTCGAGAAAAATTCTCCTGGTTCTAAAGATGGCATCGTGCGAGTTGGTTCGGTCAGTTTTGATGCCGTTCAGTCAACGCAGACAAATAACCCTGAAGAAGAGCATCTGTTTGCGGGTCAAAACGATTGACCCCATCTTCCCCAGGTCTTGTAATGTGACGAGAAAAGAAATGCTTGATGTTTATTCGTAAGATTTGTCAGTGATTTCAGATTTTTTAGCAATTTCAAATTTTGCTTTGAATTTATCATTCCATATTTTTTGTAAAATGATAAATAACTTTTTAGGGTACATGCCAACTGGTGGATTACTTGTAATTTATTTTCATTTAAGTAAAATATTTCTGGCAATAAAAAAGCATTCTGTTCTGCAAAATAAATAATCTAAATGACACTGCCTGTTTGGACATCAATTTGATAAGAGGGTATTGGTATTGCTTGTGTTTGACTCATGCCTATGTTTGTATTTATGAGAAGAAGGTAAATGATGCTTTAACAATGAAGTAGAAATCTCCTTAATGTTAAGCATTCCAAGCCTGCAGACAGTAATTTATTCATTTATTATAAACCTTTTCTGCTTAATCTGGATGAACTGTGGATTTTCTTTGAAATACTGATAAAACTGTGTTGTCTTAGAAAGCAACATACATATGGACAAATTAGTGAATCGTTAAAGGTATAAAGCATGGTATATAGCATGGTACATAGCATGGTATATATGAGGTAGTGGGACTGAAATCTTTAAGGATCATGAGTGCTGATGTATTGTAGGGTTTGGGTGGGTGTTGCACTAGTATTTCACTTTCTGTTTATTGATGTTTTTTGCAGTTAGTCCCCATTTTCACTTAACATGTGAGTTTTTAATTTAATTCTGCTCAGAGCGTTTGACTGACTTTTCAATCATTGCTCAGCCCCTTGCGACCTTCTGTTGCCGTTCTGCCATTTCCCCTTCTCTTTATTTGATAAAAGCATTTAGAACATAGATCCCCTGAATAACACTCAATGCATATTGAATATACCTTTGCTAGCCTCTGACTCGAGGGCATGAGTGACAAAAATAGTTAACAACCTTAGAACCCCTCCCCTTTCATCCTTCTTGGTGACTTCAACGCCCACAACTCCCATGGGGCTCCAGTACCACCTCTCCCAGAGGCAAGCTTGTCGAAAACACTCTTCGACAGCACAGCCTCTTCTTGCTCAACACTGACTCTCGACCTACGTTCAACCTACCACAGGCTCCCTCACCTGTATTGACCTGTCTATCTGTTCCTCCAACCTCCTTCTTGATTTTGGCTGGAAAGTCACTGCTGACCTCCTTGGTAGTGACCATTACCCTCTCATTCACTCCAACCTTCAAACCCCCACTGACCACACCCCCAACTGGAACATTAAGAAAGCCAACTGGCCCCTTTTCGAAAGCCTGTGCAACCCCCACTTTTCCCCCATCTCCTCGAGGGTGAGGATCCCATGTCAAATTTCAGTAACATGTTTTTCAACATCGCCACCTGCTGCATTCCTAAAACCCCCTATCTGCCCCCAACCCCTGATTCAACAATGACTAAAAAACCATCATCAAGGACAGGAAAAAAACTCTCAGAAACTTAAAAGCAAACCCGACCACCCACAACCTTAACCTCTTTCGCATCAGTTGTGCCAAAGCCAGGCGCACTATCAAGGACAGTAAAACCAACACTTGGAACAACTTCATCTCTTTTCTAACCACCAACACCCCCACTAAGAAGAATTGGATTATGGTTAACAGCTCCCAAGGCAAAATGGCCAAGTCTCCAATCTCCCACCTCTCCTGGAATGGTAATATTCTCACAGGGAAAAAGGATATCGCTAACCACCTCACTGCCTCTTTCAGGAACATTTCTCGTCCTCGGCCAACTACCCCAATGCTTTCAAAGCCAAAAAAAGTTTGTGACGAAACCGTGAGTATTACTTTCCCTCCAACAACAGCGAAAGCTACAACACCCCTCTCACCCTATCTGATTTAAAGCAAGCCATCCACGATGCTGGCTGCACCTCCAAGGGCCCATAACATCCTCTACCAGTTCCTGAAAACCTCCCCAACAAGGCCACCCCTACCCTCTTCACCATCCTCAACCACATTTGGTCTTCACACTCCTTTCCCCTTATCTGGAAGACAGCTATCATCAACCTCTTTCCCAAACTGGGGAAGGACAGCCCTAACCCCTCCAGCTACTGCCCCATTACCCTCACCTGCTGTCTCTAAAATTATGAAAAGGATCATTAACCAGATACTAAACTGGCTCCTTGAAACCAACAGAATTTTCTCCCCTCACCAAAGTGGCTTCTGGAAATGTTGCAATACCCTGGACCACTTAATCATGCTCAACACTTCTATCCGGGAATCCTTTGGAAAAAAACAACACCTCATTGCCATCTTTTTTGACATTGAGAAAGCTTTCAACACTACTTGAAAATATGGCATTACTTACAAGCTTCACACCATCGGCCTCAGAGGCCACCTCCCCATCTTTATTCAAAACTTTCATCTCACCTAGGCAGTTCCAAGTTCACATTGGCCACACCCTTTCCAACCCTTATCCCCAAGAAGAGGGCACTCCCCAAGGCAGCATCCTCTCCTCTACTCTCTCAACTTGAGCATTAACAACATCGCAGACAACCTTGGCCCTAACATCAAAAGTGCCTTCTACGTGGATAAATTCACCATCTTCTTCTCCTTCCCTAGCTTTTCTGTTGTTGAAAATAGGCTCCAACTTAGCCTCAACAGACTGCAAGACTGGTGCAACAATAACGGTTTTAAATTCTCCAAAGACAAAACAGTCTGCATGCACTTTTGTCATTGCAACAACTGCCACATCAACCCGAACCTCATGCTCAATGGCAATCGCATCCCTAGCTGACCACACTAAGTTTCTGGGTTTAACCTTAGACCCCAAGTTCTCCTACAAGCAACACATCATTTACCTGAAACAGAAATGCAACAGCTCCTTCAACCTTCTCTGCCTCCTCTCCAACACCACTTGGAGTGCGGACCCCCACGCTCTCCTCAAAATCTTCAAGCTCTCCATTTGTGCCAAGCTTGACTACAGCAATATTGTTTACTGTGCGGCTCACAGCTCTTACTTCAACCACATCAACACCATGATGAGACCCTCAGGCTTTGCCTGTGTGCCTACAGAACCTCCCCATCACCAGTCTTCACATTAAAGCCAACAAACCCCCCTTCCTGCTAAGGTGTAGAAAGCTTAGCCTCTCCTATGCCTTTAGAGCCCTCACCAACACCCAAAACCCAGTCTACAACCTCATTAGGTACCCCAATTTCTCCACCGTCTTTGATAGGATTAAAACCCTATCACCTCCCTTCAGCTTAGCATCAAACCCGACCTCCACCAGCTCGTTATCAACCCCGCCACTCTTGGCACCTTCTGGCCCACTTTTCCTCCCTGGGCCACACCCACCCTTCCATCCACTTAGGCCTCTCCATGCACTCATTACAAAACCCAAGCCCACCCCAACCTCTTCATCAACATCCACAACCAAATCAAAGACCAACTCTCAAACTACACCTCCATCTATACTGATGGCTCCAGGAAAGGCGACAAGACAGCTGCTGCTGCGGCCATTATCCAAGATACCACCCTCAGTAGCAGACTTCGCAACTACTTGTCCATATATCTTCTCCGCCGAGGCCAAGGCCATCCTACTCACCCTCAACTATATTGTGTACTCCCTGCTGAGCCACTGTGCCATCTTCTCGATCTTATCTCCTTCCCCCCATCTCTTGCAGGAAAAGTATTATTTTCTATACCCAGCCATGTTGGCATCTCCGGGAATGACAGAGCTGATTCAGCCGCTAAGCTTGCCCTCAACCTCCCCCTTTCCCAAAACACTTTCTGACTTCAAACCGTTTATTGCTTCCCTTGTTCGTGACCGCTGGCAAACCTCAAAAAATTGATTGATAAATTGATAACAAACTCCATGACATCCAGCCTACCATTCCGACCAAAGCCACCATCCACAATCTCTCCCTTATCGACAACATCCACATTACTCGCCTTAGGATAGGTCACACCCACCTCACTCAACTCCCACCTCTTTACTGGCTCCCCCCCCTCTGCAACAATTGCCATTGCCCCCTCACAGTCCACCACGTCCTCCTTGGCTGCCCCCTGTACAACCTCCCCAGAGCTTCCCTCGCTGCTCACAACTCTATACCGAGCTCTTCCAGGAAAAGCCCTCCGGTTAAAATTATCTTCTTTCTTCATCATGCCTCTACAACCATATTTAGTCTTTCTCTCCCATCCCCCTCTACCTACATTTACCCCTTTATTTACACTGCTGCACTTCCTCTTTCGATCCCAGCTTCCTTGCTATTAGCCCCCGTACTTTTCTCAGACTCCTATTTTCTTTTCATCCTACCTCTGGAATGATCAAACCTTTCGAACGATTTGTGGTGATACAATTTGATCCTATTCATAAATTCATTGTGTAATGGATGGTTGGTGTCCGCGAGGAGGGACTTAAGTTTCGATCGAGACTGGAGTGGTGATGTCTATATTTGGTAAATTGCTTTCATTAAGCCCTCATCAAACAAACAAATATGCTTGAAACATTGTGACTCTAAAGGCAGAAATGGTCTTTCTTGTACAAGATTTGCATAAGATTGATGGTAGCTTATTATATGTACTGCATCCCTCCGAAAGTAAATATTCATGCATGTGATTGTTTTGGAAAAAGCCTAAATGTGGATATTCCAAGTAACAACACTACATTATTGAGGCTACAGTGAAATACAAACTTATTTGTATTCATGTCTACACCTAAAAATTTAGTGTATCAGCTGTGCTGGGTTTGATAGCTATTTTTGTCTTGCCTGCAAAGCAGAAAGAGACCTAGCGATCAGTCTGTCATCGTCGTTGTCATCATTGTTGTCATCGTCATCCACAGTAAGTTCAACCTAACAGAATGTTGCTGGTATTTTAAAGTTTCTCACGTCAAAAGGAAATTAGGTCTTGGTCTCAATAGCAATTTGTACCTCTCTCACAAAAAGAATTTCTGGCCTAAAAAGAACTGAGAATAAGCCTTGGTTTCTATAGCGATTTTTATCTCTCTCATAAAAGGAAGTTCTGGCCTAAAAACAACTGCAATAAGAAGCTGAGATCTCAGTAGTAAGTTATATCTCGCTTGAAAGAAAATGGTAACAAAGAAAACTTGGCCACAAAAGAACTGATGTCTGATCTCAATAACAGTTAAAACAATAAAACGTGGCTTGAGAAGAAATGAAACAATTTGGATATACAGGATGTCCTCCAAAAGATAAGATATTGAAGAGTGATTCCAAATTGATTCAAGTAAGCTTCAGTGGCTTCAATTTTCCAAGTAAACTTGTTTGCCAGGATTTTCTTGCACTTCCACATTTCCTCTATTCCCGAGGATTCCATTCAGGGGCTTGTCTGGTTATGCAGGAGGGTTTTTTCTGTTAGTGTGTCCAACCCAACGCCATTTCCTTTTCTTGATCTAGATCTGTATTGGTTGTTGGTTTTAGATGTCCACATGGTATCATTTGGAACTTTGTAAAAGCATTGGAGCTGGAGGATTTGATGAAGGCATTTGTTGATAAATACTTAAAGCTTTGTGGTCTTATGTTTGATGACCAAGTCTGGGAACTATATAACAAAACTGTCTTGACATTGGAGTTAAATATCCGGAGCTTGTTTTTTTTGGATATGGTAGTTGATTTCCAAATAGAGCGCCGGATGGCGAAAGCTTGTTGTGCCTCTAATCCTTGCCTGGTTATATCATCAGCACCCTTGTCTTGTTGATTTTACTGCCAAGGTAAACAAACTCTGATAAATCCTCCACAGTTCTACCATCAATTGTCAGGACTTCCTCTTGGTGTTGCACATCAAGTATGGTATTGAAGATGGTAACTGGCTTCAATTGCATAATATCAGGTTATCTTTATTTAAATATTTATTAAGACCTTTCCACCTGCAAATTTCTAGTTCTAATTAAGCCACATTGCTATACAACTATAGTGTTTTGTAATGTAAATAAAAATTTCAATAATTCTGCAATTTACAGTATGCTTATGCAATCTATTATAATGCACTTAAAAACCGGTGTTATGTTTGTATTGACTAAATGCCAGAGGAATGCAAGTTGGTAGAATGCATTTGCTGTATTAGGAATTAAGGATTAGTGTTATTTGTAGTTGGCGTCATTGAGCTGGAGTTGTTTTTGGAGGACTCACAGAACTTTCCTATTAATTGAAGTTCCTGTTAATAATGTATATTGTGAAAGAGCTAATTAGGCAGGGTTGTGAAGCATTGCAGTAAACCCTTGTCGGACTGAAATTGAGTGAGGCACAGATCCTGGGTGTGCTCTGCCAAGGGTTATGAAATGTGTAATATATGTAACCAGAATACAATTCAAGTTCCTACCCTTTTTCTTGCAGATTATTTCAGTAAGGCTGCCTTAAGCAACTCATTTTTCAAAAGGGTTACAATCTTTGTGCTTGATTCCGTTGTAAATAAAACTAAACTGTGTTTGACAGTCTGCTTGAAACTGCCAAAGATACTTGCTACTAGGGGTGTGGGAGGCTTTTGAAAAGTGTGGGGGCAGCACAGCCCCTTATGGGCACTTCCCAAGTCAAATGCATATGTCCACTCCCCTGTCTGTAAATAATAAAGTAGAATAAAAGGGGAACTTCATTTGCAGAAAGGGCACTTTCCAATGGGAACACATTCCCCATACATAGGACTGACAAAAGTCACCACTTTGCTACTATTGGGTCAGTAATTAAGGGGCATTTTATTTTGAAAGGGGCATGTATGTTTGTCATTTTTATTTTGAAATGTGCACACATTCTACCAGTTTTTGCACCTTTGACAGTAATTGATGGGCACTTTTGATTTTCAAAAGGGGCACTTTTGTCATTTTTCTGAAAAGTTGGAGGGACATGTGCCCCCAGGCCCCTATTTCCTACACCTATGCTTGCTGATTTAGTCCTCATCGATTCATGCAGTTATAGACATTAACATACTTATTGAAAATTATTCATTTTTGAAATTATTTCAACATTATTGTTGTATTGTTCTTCAACTATTGAAATTGACTAATGGTAATACAGAAATGTTTGCATATGTTACATTAGCACTTCGGGTTTAAATATTACAACTCTGGTTTGGATTTTTGTTGTAATTATGTACATTCGTGACCATTGTTTAGGGCTTTCATATGTGGCTGAAATGCAAAATAAAATCATATATATGAAAACCAAATAATTACGCCAAAGGCACTGATCAGATTGTATAGTAATACAATGAGATGAGTTAGTGAGCAAAAAGATCATTCAAAAACATTATGTGGTTTGCAAAACTCCTATCAACCAATATTGCATCATGGAACTTTTGCATGTGATATTATATCTATACACCCATACTCCGCCCAAGCTATGAACATTAACCTTATCTTTAGTGACAAAATGACGTTGCATAACATTTCAAATGTTACTATGATAATATTTATAAGTATGAATTGCATGGTGA
Source organism: Chiridota heheva (assembly GCA_020152595.1). Taxonomy (NCBI): domain Eukaryota; kingdom Metazoa; phylum Echinodermata; class Holothuroidea; order Apodida; family Chiridotidae; genus Chiridota; species Chiridota heheva. The sequence goes on from JAIGNY010002337.1 coordinate 610,430, forward strand.
ATGAAGAAGCATTTTGTTATTCATGTAGTATTCAAGTTTGGGTCGCACAGAAGTTTGACTAGAATTTGGTCTAATTTTGAGATCAGACTACATTTTTATTTATTTTTAGTCAAATTTGATCTATATTGTTAGTTTCATTAACAGAATGATCAAAGTAGACTTCTTTTCTTGTTAAACTGGTAAGGTATGAAATAAAATGTAGATAACAATTACTAACCCCTAAGAAATTTCCATGTTCTTTCATTTTCCATATTTTCATTATTTTTACAACTCATTATGAACATAGTTTTAAATAAGTTGTGAATTACTTGAAGTAATTATTAAATTGATTCTTGAAGGTTTTCATAGAGAAAACTAACTAACGCAGTAGTTGGGAGTTCAGAACAAGAAGTACCAGGTTTGATTCTTGGGCGAGCACCTGTGTTGTGACCTTGGGTAACACACTTTATCCCACTTGCCTCAGCTCCACACAGGCAGTGAAAATTGAGTACCAGCATTGCAGGGAAGTTAACCTGCAACGGACTGGCATGCCGTCCAGGGCAGTCATGTGCTCCTGTTGCCTTGTGCTGTGGAAGACAGGGATAAGCACTGGCTGTATGAGCCTAATGGCTTAAATGGATTCAATTTAATTTGAAGAGAAAGACAAAATATGTTTAACAAACTGCGTGTCAGTATTTGTGATTTGGTCAAGATATCTGTTGCAGTGATACAGTGGCATAAATGAGATTTAAATTATGTATGAAGAAGATGTTGAAGAAATTTTTTACAAATAATATATATAAAACAAACTTACATGAAAGGTTAATATTGTGGTGTAGTGGTTCATCAAATTCCTAGATAAAAAAGGTCATGGTTACTCTCTCAGCAATTCACATCCCATGATGGACCTTATATAGCTCAAGCAGTTGGAGACCTTCTATAGCTAAAGCAATTATAGGCCTTTTATAGCTCAAGCAGTTGGAAGGAATAAATGTGCCACTTCGCACATGCTGCTCATTTTATATACTATTTCATTTGCTTTTATGATTTTTCTTGTAGGTGGCAGTGTAGGCAGTGTAAGGAAGTTTTTCAGTGAAAACCAAGTTCCCAGTTACAGCTAGTGTGAAATTGTTCAGCTTTAGAGGCAAAAATGTATCCCTTTGCTTGGGCCGTTGTGCAGAAAATTGTTGTAATTTTGGCGGAAAAGTTGTAGAAAATAGATATCTGAAAGTTTCAAAACAAATCATTTACTGATTTTGAAAGGAATCACAGACCAAAAAAATTGTGAAATCTGTTGATGTAATTGGTTACTGTGACTATGAGTGAATTAAGTGATGCACTAATGTCTGAATAGATCAATTGCAAGAGTAGACCTTTTCTAACAGTTTTGCTGAACGTGGTTACTCCAAAACTTTGACCAATCAATTGGTGAGAGGATTTTCCCTTTACCCAACCAGTCATCTGCAGTTGATGCAGAAAAATATAATTCGCAACAATTTGCGCACTATTACCTTTATACGCATGTATGATTACCATTTGAGAGCATTTTTGTCACGCTTTGTCCCATACTGTGCATGAATTGTGCAAATGGCCAAGAATCTCCAAGATATTGATTGGTCGATAAGATTCCCCCAGTATACGATTGGCTCATTGCGGACACGTGAATTTCGGCCATGTGACATGTAAATTAGTATTCCAAAAATTGCTGACTCAGATTTGAGAAAAATCACAAATACTTATAGCACCAATCTAATGACTATACACCCTAAGTGTTCTGTTGAGTGCTTCATTTATTGATATTATGTTACAAGTCTTTCCCTAGAATTGTTACAAGTTGGAATTCAGGACATTATCAGGTGACATTTATTAGTAAGATTGTTCTTTAGAATCTACCATTTCAAGATGTTCTGGATCTCATGAGTGGGCATATTATTTGTATTTTGAAGAAAATAAATAATGACTCCCAGTTGGTAAATGTTTCATATGCTGAAAGGTAATATGGTCATAGATGAATAAGGCAGAAGTAACAGATAGGTTACTATATCATGTAACATAGGTTACTATATCATGTAACATAGGTTACTATATTATGTAACAGATAGGTTACTATATCAAAAAGCTCAAATTTCACACTTGGTGGCTTTCATTATATTTTAAAAGCTGAATATATTGGATAAGTACCTAAAATTCATGTGCTTTTATCAACTTTGTAGCACTTTTTGGTATTGGTATTTTGAATTTCAGTGCTGCATAGAACTCTGTTATTATTTTATGATTATACAAAAGAACTTGAATAATAATAAGAAGAAGAACGATAATAATAATGATAATAATAACAATGATATTATTAAGAATAATATTAATAGTGATAATAATAATATTGATAAATATTAATATGAAAAAGAATATTAATAATAATAATAATGATATTAATAATATTATTATTATTATTAATATTACTATTATTATTATTATTATTATTGTTAATATTATTATTATTATTGTTATTATTATTATTATTATTATTATTATTATTATTATTATTATTATTATTATTATTATTATTATTATTGCCCACATACCATTCATGACTGTTCATGGCACAATTAACAATTATAAAATAATAGGGCCTACACATAATACACAGTAATACAATCAATGGAAAAAATAGAAAACTTAAAGTTACAAAATTGTGTAAAAGCTTTAGTTATTAAATGGGATTTTAGTTTCTTCTTAGATTTACAGAGAGCCGCTGCTTGACTTTTAAGGGGAGTTGGTTCCAAAGGCAATGGGCAAAAACAATGAAGGACCTATTCCTTCAAGAAATGGACTTATTTTCAGTTAATAAAAGTTGAGAGCTGGACCTTAGATTACGAGTGGGGACTTTATTACATAATAAGTTGAGAGCTGGACCTTAGATTACGAGAGGAAACATAATTACAAAATAAGTCAGAGATATACTTTGGACCTTGTCCTTTTAGTGATTGATAAATACTAAGGAGAATTGTATACATTATACGATATTGTACAGGAAGCCAGTGTAAGTTTCTTAAGATAGCAGATATGACAATGCTTATGGGAATGAGTTACAATACATGCAGCCAAGTTTTGGATTAATTGGAGTCTATGAATCTGTTCTTGTGGAAGACAGAGAAGTAAGGAATTGCCCATATCCAACCTTGAAGTGATGAAAGAATGTATAATTTGTTCAGTTGCCCTGTCATTTAAATATTTTGTAATTTGTAGATACCTCCCAAAAGCAGAACTCGTTAGTTTAGAAATGTGGTGTTTCATGAACATACTGGAATTGAAAATTACACCAAGATTACGTGCATGAGTGGAAGGGCGAGCCTGGACATCACCAATCAATATGCTTGGAATATCAGCTTTAGCAAGCTGATGACAAAAAGCAAAAACTCAAGTCTTCTCATCATTAAGCTTCAAAAATATTTTTGGCATCCACAGACGGATGTCATTGATACATTTTTCATGCATTTGATGGCTAACACTCTCATCTTGAGAAGGCCTGAAGTCAAGGTAAATCTGAAGGCCTGAAGTCAAGATAAATCTGGATATTACTGCATAACCTTGCTGCCATCATTTGAATTGGTAGATTATATACTATCTGATACATTTGCTTGAAATTTAAAGTATGATTGATATTTAGTTCATTGATCGAAAATTTTGTCAAACTTTCATCGCATATCTACTATTATTTGAAAAATGTGTGTAATAAAGTAAAGCTTCAGCATCATTGATGTGCTAGTATGATACTGTAGTTATTCTGTTTTAAGGTCAAACAATGTTAAGTCAAAAGAATTCATGTCATTAATGGAAGCATGTAACGAACATAAATGTTCAAGCTCAGCCTAGGTCTATGCATAATTTATGGTCATTTCAAACTTACTACGTGTAGGCAACCGAAGAGTGTGCTTGAAAATGTTTTGTCTCAGTAACTTTGGTTAATGTTTGAACTGCATATGCTGTTATTAGTAGTGAAGCTTGTGTTTTGGGGAAGTTATTTGTATTTTTGCACTATAATCAATAACATTGATTTTCAATAAAATTGATTATTAATAAGGTTGATTATCAATAATATTGATCATCAATAACACCGATCATTAACTAGATTGATTATTAATGAAATTGATTATCAATAAGGTTGATTATCAATAAGGTTGATCAACAATAAGGTTGATCATCAATAAGACTGATCATCAAAAAGACAGATATCCAATACAAATTGATCATTAATATTATTGATCACCAATAACATTGATAATCAACAAGATTGATCATCAATAAATTTGATTATCAATAAGGTTGATCATTAGTGATATTAAACATCAATCAGAGTGATTATCAACAAGATTGATTATCAATCAAATTGATCATCGATAAAGTTGGTCATTAATAATCAGCAATTTGCATAAGCTTCTCAACCCAGATGACTTGCATGCTTAATGAAATGTCAAACTTGAAAATATTCTTAGGAGTAATTTCATATCAATGCTTTTGGGTTTATTTTTTCCTTAGTTTAAAGGAGAGATTTTTTTTTTATTAATCAGTATTTTTTCCACAAACAAAAAAAAATCTTTATATTTTGAAACTTGTAAAAAAGTGTTCTTTTTAAGGTTGAAATGTGATATAAAAAAAGATGAATATATGAAGTTAATTGTAAAGATGCATTTGTTGATTTTGTTCTATCTTCATTTCCATCAGTTGGAATTTTATTGGCCTCTACATTATCTATCTCTTAATCTTTTCTCCTATTCCATCCACCCATCCCACCTCTTCACCTTCATCCCTAATCCATTCCCACTTATTTATCTATGTCCAATTATTTAGCCTCTAGTGTTTCATTTCCTAATAGCAGGCCATCTTTCCACTTGTGTTTTCTCAAGGCAAACAGTGAGATCCAACCATTATTTTTGATGTCAACATGCAATGAATCAAAGTGTCTAAGGGACCTTGATTTCTGAGAAAGTGTGGGTGTCTGGACTCAACTCACCCCTCCCCCACCTCCCACAAATTTCTGTAACTGGGTGGTCTGAATCATGTGAAACAACTTGGCCATTTAAAAAGCCATGAACCTAAAATACAGATAAAGCTTTTGGAAATAGATGAATATTAAAGTCAAACTCAGTTTCCAAATAATTTGCATAATGACTCGTGATCTAAAATGTGTGATTTTCGTCTACACATATTTCAAAGAGCAAAAAGGTTGATTTATGTCAAATCTTGAATCATACTGATTGGTGGTCATCTTTTTTTTCTTTTTTAAGGCGATTCTGTAGAAATTCCCTAATCTTGCTGGAGAACTCTTTGCATAGGTTGCACTTCAGGATTTGCAATCCTAAACGAGTATCTGGCAAACCTTGTACACTTCACAATTGAGTGAATCAGTTTTCGTTGCTTGAATGTAGCCAAGGAAGAAGACCTAGGGATGTCATTAGGGCCCTTCTCCCCTTATCAGCCAGAAAATAAAAAGGCCCATATTTTGATGGCCCAAGGATATGATTAAATGCTGTGGATATATGAACATATATGTATGCAATAGCCAGTGGTATAGCTACAAGCCGAGGACAAGAGGGCCTTGTATGTATAATATTTTTCTTATGGGCCCCATTTATAGGGCCCGGTCCAGACCCAATAAGGGTGGGCGGCTACTCCTTCTGTCCCCCTTTAAGCAGGGCCAAATGGGGCATTTTCCCCTGGCCCCAAATGTTAAGCGGCCCTCCAGAAATTTATAATTTGTTTTTTTGCGGTTTATAGCCTCATTTAGTATTACATCATGATATCATTATGGAGAAATTCAGTGGCACAGATATTAAAAATAAGACTCTTGGGCAGGGACCAGGGGTGTAGGAAAGGTCAGGGACCAGGGCGTAGGAAAGGCCAGGGGCATAGGAAAGGGCAGGGGGCATAAGAAAGGGCAGGGGGCATAGGAAAGGAAGTAAGAACCCCCAAACATTCCAGGTTACAAGTGGAAAATTGCAATGCTTAGATTTCTTCAATTTGAAAGAAATTTTGTTTGTTTTTTGTTGAATTTCAAATATCTAAAACAAATTCTCCATCACGTTTGCCCCTGCAACGCCCTCATCCCCTCGCTTCCTACATAACTGCCAGGGACGCAAGACATTCTACATTCCAGAAAGCTTTGTGCTGTTTCAAATTGGTATTTAGACTGGCCCAAATTATTTTCTGACCCGGCCCTAGCAAGGTTTAATCCGGCCCTGTATGTAAGGCCTGTGCAAAAATTAGTTGAATATGCTTGATATTCATTTCTTTATTTGTTATTTATTACATTATTGTACTTCGCTACAGAAACATCTTGCATCAAATCGTGGTTAGACCCTCTTTTGAAATCTTCTTAAGCAGTTGAGATGAAAAGAGTAAAGAAAAATTCGAATACGGAAATATGTTGTGGTGTTTTCTGCATGTCAGATGGCAAACAATGAAGTAGCCATTGTGAGTTTCCAAAAAGTGGAGTCCAACCATGATTTTTTCCAATAATAGCATTATTTCTCAAAAGGTGTTAGTTCTGGGATGAAGCCAGAGGATAAATGTTTGGGTTCCGCGTCTAAATTTTGACGTAGAAATCAATTTTCAAAGGACTACAGTGGCGCTGACACGTTTAGACAACATGAGTTGTTTTTGTTTTTTCAACATCAGGAAGTAAATATCTCCCATCGAAATTAGGAAATGACTTGAGGATCGAATGTAGTTCCATATCCAAGGTCCACAGTAGGTAGCCAACGTCCAAAAGTGGGGGTCCATCCGTGATTTTGATGTAAACGTTCAAAAATTAAGAGAGGGTTCAATTCCTACGCCTATTAAAACATTTGTAGTTATTTCCAGAAGCGTCGAAATGTGGTGGGAGGGGAAGGGGGTGGGGGGGGGGGGGGTCTTACAACACTTAAAGCTAGTATGCAGATTAATGATCCTCAACTTCACAATTTAAAAACAAATTGAAAATTGTCATCGCCTTCTTTGCTCTTCGAAAATCCACCACCATCTATTTCTTCAACGAACACCCTTTTCCTTATTTTAAGACGAATCATTAAGCTTGAAACTCAATCACAGGTTGAAACGACGATTTATTCTTTCTATATATGGAACCTCCCACGTTTGCATCTCTGCAGCAAATACCCCCCCCCCCCTTCCCTTCCTCTCCCAGGACACACACACCCATGCACACACACACACACACACTCTTTCTCTTTCTTTAGACTCACTACTGAATTAACCGAAGAAATAAAGTTGGAAAGGCTGAAATGGGCAGATGGAAGATTTTAAGAAAAAACAAAATGGCTGGATTTGATTTATTTTCAGAACAAAGTTGACAGGATTTAATCTCTGTTTAGAAGATCCTAAGCAACATATCAAACTCTATGTGATATGGTAATTTATAATGTTGGACAATAAATTGGTAGAGCATTTTACAAAATTTAGTAGGATTTACCCAAACTAAAACTTCATGGTACCACCAGTACGTAAAAAACTGGAGAGTGGCAGCACTCACTTTTTAATGATACAAAGAAATTTTATCGTGAAGAACAGTGGTGTTTGGAAACCTGAATCACTTTCATCTTACAATATGAGAAACGCGGGGCGTATGAGGGATAACCTATCGGGGGAGGGGTAAGGTGAAATCCTCTCAGGTTTTCCACCAGCTTCTTACGCCTCTGGAGAAACTGGCCTTGCCCCTTCCATCAAAGTGGCGGGCGTAAGCAAGTCAGGGACAATGGGGACAATTGCCCTTAATAATTTCCCCTCTTTCCCCCTACCGAATTATTTTTTGAGTATTCTTCCGCCGTGCGGCCATCTTCTGTTCCATTGACAGTTTTAACACAGTAAGCTGGTAAAAAAGCATTTTAGAAATGCCATTGGCATTTTGCTTGTTGCTCGATGTATATTATAGGCCTAGATGAGATTCAATCTTCATGATAATTCTACAACTGCTGTGAAATATCGAAATGTCAAGTTCTCATAGGTATATACCAGATCGGAAAGGAATATCAAATAAAAGAGATATTGCCTCTAAATGTTAGCACTAGACCAAAAAGTAAGAGCGCTCGTTTTTGCGAATTTCACAAATATGCCATCCACAACAGATCGTAAACTTCATGCCTCCAAAGTCCACAGACGACGTGAGGGCTAAGGTCACTTGAATATTGATATTAACCAGAAAATTGTAATACCGTTGCGTGCCAGATATGCATTGGGTTTTTTTGGGACCCCATAAAAATACGTTCTCACTTTTCGGTCTAGTGCTCCTTTAAACATTGCACCTTCTCCCTAGGCTCCCCACTGCTGGATGGGCTTTGTTCATCCAAACAAATTTCCCACGCTCTGCTAATTGGGCGGCGCCCCAAAGCTCAACGATTTGACCAAGATGCACATCCTAAATCCAACTATGTCAGTATGTATGGCACCGCCATTTGGCGCTATTAGGTGCATGTCTTTATGGCAAGGGGAGCCTAATCAGATGCAAACATCACTTCGTGTGTAGGTGTGTAGAGGGAGGGCGTAGCGGTACTTATTTACAGCATGATAACCACGCCATGATCTTTTGCCAGAATTTGATTTGAGGAGTTACAAGTGTCACCTGTGCCGAACTCTATAGACGTATACTTTTCATGGGAAACATTGTGAATTTTGTTTGATCTTTAATAGATTTTTGCAATAAAAACTGCACAGCAAATTATGCTGATGATCATCATTCATGTTCCTTTCCATTGTCTTTCTTGTGCGAATGCAGGGTCCGAATTTCCTCATTGTGTGGCTCTGGGGAAGGGGGGGAGGCGGGACGGGGGCATCCGCATACACATGTGGACTTAATGCATTTTTGAAGCTCTGACGGTGTTTTTTAACAGTTCAAGGTCACAATATCAGGAATTGGACGTTATTCAGGAGACATGGGCGGGATTTACCCATCAAAAGTGCAGAGCAGGGGACTGGCTAAAGTCACAAAATGAAATTGGCCTTTGAGGGGAAGAGGGGAGGTATAAATATAGGATATAAATGTGGAGAGTGGGGGACAAAATATCCCTTGCCACCCCCTAATCCCGTCTATGTCAGGAGAAATGTAACACAATAAATCCTGGCCATCGTAAAATGACAGAAATCTAACTCCTGCTTTTTGAATGATGACACTTTTATCCTAATGATCAAATACTGACAGTTTCTACAGCTAATACCGTACCAGTTACGATGGTCAGTTCTAGACTTTATGTGACTTAACTGAATAGTAAGCTACGGTATCTTCTTTGACTGCTTGGGAAGGTGAAACGTTTTTGATACAATAAAGCAATACAAATTATGAAATAATTATGATGACAATGATAAAGTATTTATATAAACAATATAATGATAATCAAAATAAAAGAATCACGTGAGGTACAAAAATGTATAAACTTTAAAACGATATGACTTCCATGTAGTTTATAGAATAACAAAATTATAGTAGGGGGCTTAAATAAATGATGGGAAGTGGAGAAAAAATATCTTTTTAAAATAGCTGATTTTTGTTCTCGAATTGACCAATATATTCCGAAGTACTGAAACAATTGGTGAATACCCAGTGTTTATAGACCAGCCTATTCACATCTGAAATAATGTCACATAATTTCCTGTTCTGGAAAAATTTCTTGAGTCCACACGGCAAACAAATCAAATGTGACTGACATGTTTTCCCATGGCATGCACCTATAGTGTAAACTATAACTATTTAAAGTAATAACCATATCTATTACTCAGTGGCAATGTGGCATAATATTTCAGTAAAATTCAACCCTTCTCGTTAAATTTTCTTCATATAACAAAATATTAACAAGAAACAAAGTGCAAAAAAGCATGCCAGTGACTTGAACATTTTCTCATTGAACGGCCGATGTGCTAACGGCGTGAAATTATCACATACTTATCAAAATCAGAACTATAAGGATATTTCTCTGAACAGCCATTATAAGGTCAGAAAGTTGCAGGTGGAAACCGTTTGTTTTCAGGATAGTATGGTAACCCCCAAGGAGGACAGGTGACGGTATAGGTTGTAAAATGAGCAGAAATAGCGTAACGCGACTGGTCAGCAGGATGAAATGGCGGTATGATTTATATCCACATTCATCAAACTACGAAAAACATATATATATATAACAATCATCACTCTCAGAATTGGTCGAACGATCGATTTCTCCCTGTTGGCTAAGTTTGGTTAATTACTGTAAGACGTAAGTTGGACAATGTAAATGAAGTAGGACTCACCAATAGGTCTGCACGAATTTCTCCTACTCGTGTTCTACGAATTTTCGAATCATGATAGCCCCAATAATTTTAGGTGAACCTGCGGTTTTATCACGTCACCTGACCTAATTAGCCCCTAACAATGTTTTCACATGTCACCTGACCTAACAATAGCTCCCCCCTAATATTTTAAACACTCCGTCGCCCCTACTATCTATTATTATGCACGATTACTGCCATCATTTTTGTTGGTAAATAAGTATGTATGTAGTTCTGTATTTTTGTAAAAATGTTGAGAATAAACCCCCAAAAAATCAATGAAGTGAATAATAAGGCCTACAATATATTCCAAATCATGCGCTTTATCGACACAGTGTCGAATCCATCGACCAGATGTTCAGTCACGAAAAATCCATCTTCTATAGACACTGGTCAATTTCAGAATTATTCAGCAATTTCAATTGCTTGAAGCTCTTGATTATGGCCTGAAAATGTATATCAAACAATTAGAAATTGACGTCATTATGTATTGATGATTGGACAGTCAGGGCATGATATGTCTTTCAAGACTTTCCCGTAAAATGTTACAAATTGTAATAAATACTCCATTTTTTCCCCACATGCATTATATTTCTCAGATTGCTCGAGCTCTACTATATATCAAAGGTAAGGAAAGCTATAGGGTCAGGAGAAAACCACCAATGAGATGATATTAACTTCATAGTTGCACCAACGTAAAAGTGTGAGGAAGGGCAAGGCGGATCCAGAGGGGATGGTCTGGACCCCCTTTGGGGATTTTCACCAAAATAATTAATAACACTAAAATCATATATTTTCACACAACTAAGCTTTTTCAGTATTAAAATTAAATTCTTCTATTTTTTCATCTGTGATAATTGATATTTATTCAATATTCATCAGTTGGTCCATAGTAATCTATTTCGTATTCTTTTGTTTTACGGTGACAAAATAGTAACATTTTGAGAGGTACGTGGTCTTCGTCTCCTGGACCACCATAGACCATCCTGGACCACCCTTACTTCTTTTACAGCAATGATTTCTCGAAAATAGAAATATCTAATTCAACTTTCGCTGATATTTTTTCTTCAAAACAATTTCTTTCAATTTCGTTCTCTCCATTTCTTCATTAAAAAACGTTAACTTTCCTTCAAATTTGAGAGTGGGAGACAGAAATATACGTTGTCTGGTTGTGGGACTTCGTCTTGTGGAAATCTAAGACTTGTTAGGATCAGGTCTGATCAGGGCAGGATTAGTTAATAATCTTTTGACGGCAAATACATATGTCCGATGGTTTTTTAATAACCTGAAAGGTTAATTTAAAATCGTTGAATTGACCCGGACTGGAATGACTGAAGATTCTTGCGGCTCTTGCCCCGTTGCCTTTGTACGATGAAGGCAAAGGGGTAATCGTCCGTGTTCGCACCTTAATTCAACCGGCTTTACAGGGTCAACAACGTATTTCAACTTTCAAAAGGAAAAAGAAATTTAAGGGACTTCTATCATTTCAATTGAATGGTTACTATTTGTACTTTGCTATTTTTACTTTACTTAGAGGGGGAAGCCAAAACTGAAAATGACATTACGAGGACGCTCTATGACAATTCTTATCAATTGATTAATCTTCTTATCTAATAATATATTCTAATAACTTTCATGAAATCAATTGGACCAATGTTTTTTTTCTGTACCATTTTACAAAGTAAGGAATACTAAGTTGCAATATTTCGTCTTCTTCACAGAATTATAGGAGTCAATAGTTATTTGAAACGGTAAAAGATTAGCAACAGCCCTCTTTGTACTTTTTGATGTACAAGATGAACATTTAAATGATCTTTTTGGGTTACCATTATGTCAATATTTTTGGGAATGAGATTGCAAATTTGTGTTTTAAAAAATGGTTTCACTTTTTCACTTTAATATTTGTTTTGGTGTATTTGACAATTTACGGCATCCCATCAACTTGTTCATTCTTCATGCAAAATATTTTATATTTACTTGTAAAGTTAAAGGTATTCTGCTTGACAAAATATCCTTTTATTATACATTCCAAAGTGACTTTGAAATCGAGTTTTTATAAGTATAACCAGTTATATTTATAGAAGGGTTTTTTTTTTTTTTTTAAGTAAAGAATTTTGTATTTGCCCATCTTACATAATTATCTGTATGCCTTCTTTATCCGTTCTATTGCTTTTTTCTTGTCTCTCGGTCTGTTCTTCTTTAATTGTCATTAATGTGGAGGTATATATTATATTGTAATTTTATAAAGGAGTTTTTTGTTCAGTTCTTCATGTATAAATTAAATTACGATATATACAACCTTTAAATTAAATCTATACCATTGTGATATCTTGGGCCTCTATATCATAACTTAGATAGTCACTTCATGACACACTCAATATTGCTTTAATTTTTCAAGGCTACTCATTACCAGATGAGCTTGTTATTGTATACAATTCTATCTTTTGCTAAATCAGTCCGGTAGCATGCCAATTAATGGGAACATAAATGTTCCTATTAATGGGAACATTTTGCTACATGGAAGCCGCCATTTTGTGATATTTCCCATGATCCTTTGCTATCCTAACGTTAAAGTCTTATGCAATGTTACATTTTTCAAATTTGAAATACTTCTGGGAAAATATCTTTGATAAGGGAAACCTAAAACTTATAAAAATACCTTCATTACTGTAATGGCTACAACTTTTCCACTTCCATTTGATATGTGCACCACGCCGTTTTCAAAATTTTAGATAAAATAGACAATAGAGCTAGGCTTTTAGGCGCGTAACGGCCATTTTGAAAATTCAAATGTATTTCAACACAATGATTTTAAATACTTCAAGCACATAAATTAGAAATTAAGATATTTTATTGCAACATTTAAACAATATGGCTATATGACTTCAATCTTTTCGTGTGTTATAAATGTTCTTATTAATAGGCTTGCTTTCGCACTGAGCAATATGGCTGCATGACATCAATCTTCTCGTGTGTTATAAATGTTCCTATTAATAGGCATGCTTCCGCACTGAACAAAATGGCTGCATGACATCAATCTTCTCGTGTGTTATAAATGTTTCTATTAATAGGTATGCTGCCGGACTGCAAATGGTACATATCAACTAGACGTTAGTCACATCATAAATATGCACTATTTCAAAGAAATATTCTAAAGTAGTAATGAGTGGAAATGGTACCTGCGGACAAAGAAGGCAAGTGGCCAACTTAATTATGTGCTGATGGGAGAGGTGTAATACAATGATTGGTGGTGGTAAGTTGTGGTTTATTGAGATGAGAGAAAGTCACTTTTGATTGGTGTAAGAGTGAGGGTGTAATGATGTCAGAAACTATTAAATATCTTAATTGACTAGAATATTCAGTTCCAGCATGAGCTTTGTTCTGTCAAGACTTACTGTCCTCTGGCTGTTAATGTTTTATCTGATTGATAACTAATTTGCATGAATATTGTTGTAAGCTCTGCTTGACGGTGAGAAGTCTGAGAGAGAAGTTAAAATACTGGTGAAATATATTTGGTGATACTGTTAACTATCTGTGTTCGTGTTTTACTTCCACCGTTTTGGGGACTTTATGTAGTTTAGAAAACCACTTCGTAACAATCCTTAATATTCTAATGAAACGTAGCAATTGTAGTTAGAGTTATTCATTTTATTCAATGCTACTTTAATTTTTGATAATAATGTTGTTCTGCTTGACCAATTAGAAGAACATCTGGTAATTTATCCTTTACTGTGAAATTTTGTCAAGAACATTCTCGTATTTTTCAACTTTTAAAACACTATTCTGAAAATATACGTTTCGTTTGTTGTATTAATTATTGATAAATAAATAGAGAAAAATTGATTAATCATCTTATTTAAGAATTTTTTCCCTTTCCATGCAATTGGAGTGTTTCATGATTTTTAGTTTGAAAAATACCTTTCGAATGTTTCAAAATCTCACTTCATTTTCAGTTCATCATCATCATCATCATCATCATCATCATCATCATCATCATCATCATCATCATCATCATCATCATCATCATCATCATCATCATCATCATCATCATCATCATCATCATCATCATCATCATCATCATCATCATCATCATCATCATCATCATCATCATCATCATCATCATCATCATCATCATCATCATCATCATCATCATCATCATCATCATCATCATCATCATCATCATCATCATCATCATCATCATCATCATCATCATAATAATCAATAATAATAATAATAATAATAATAATAATAATAATAATAATAATAATAATAATAATAATAATAATAATAATAATAATAATAATAATAATAATAATAATAATAATAATAATAATAATAATAATAATAATAATAATAATAATAATAATAATAATAATAATAATAATAATAATAATAATAATAATAATAATAATAATAATAATAATAATAATAATAATAATAATAATAATAATAATAATAATAATAATAATAATAATAATAATAATAATAATAATAATAATAATAATAATAATAATAATAATAATAATAATAATAATAATAATAATAATAATAATAATAATAATAATAATGATAATAATAATAGTAATAATGATAATAGTAATAATAATAATAATAATAATAATCGAAAAGGCAAATAGTTTATTATAACCCCTATATATCATATTTGATAAACCAACCAATCTATTGGCCTACAGAATTCAAGTTTGAATTCCACTCTTAAGGGCGGTTCCGGGATTTATGTGATGGGCAGGGGCGTAAAATAGATCTCCTTTGGGGGTGGAGGGGAGACCCTAGAAATTGTTTCTATCAAAGTTCAAGTTGCTCCAAATCTCTAGTTTTCAGAAAGGATTCCTTCATTTCGAAATTTCACTTTTCGGGAAATTTCCATCATTTCCAGACAAATTTTTCGATATTTTCGGAACATTTTTTTCGATTTTCGAGAAATTTTCTTTCATTTTCGAGAAGATTTTTTGATCATATTTCCTTTAACTATTAGGAAATTTTACTCATTTTTACTTATTTTTTGCTAATTTGGAGGAAATTTTCTTCATTTCCTAACAAATTTGTTAAATTTTGAAGAAATTTCCTTCCTTTTCATGCAGTTTCTTTGATTTGGGGAAAATTTCCTTTTAATTATTGGAAATTTGGACAATCCTTGCAAAGTTTTCTTCAAAAGTCAAGTTCATTATTATAGACACTGCTTAAAAACATGCGCAAATTTCAGACTAAAAATTTACGTATTATTCCACAAAAATAACTTTGCTTCAAAGGACATTTCATACTCCTTGGGAAGAAATCAAGCACATGGTTCATTAAACAGCTTGTATGGAGTGTTGAACAGACCACAGTTTTGTGGTTTGGGGAATTAAAGAACAAGATAAATTTTACTTCAACTGGCCCTGCTTTTTTATGAGAGCCGGTCGAAGTGTTCCTGGTTTTAAGCAAAGCCATTTCTAATGTTATCTCGAAAATGTTCTTCAAAAATATCAAGTTTATCTTGAAAACAAAATTCACACACTAATGGCCCACTCACTCTACACGTGTTTGTAAATATATATAGTGCATGGATCACACCACCAAATTTAGGACCATTTTCAGGACTTGACTATGGACCCCTTCCACCCCCTTCCTCCCCCCCTCCTCCCCCCCCCCCTTCCTCCTACCCCCTTCCTCCTACCCCCACCTTGAAAATCCTTGATCCGCCATTGGGAAGGGGGTATATAGTTCCGTGTTCTAGAAAACTGTTCCAGACTTCCAAAGCAAATGGCAGCACTGTCGATTATGCTCATGATGGTTCCAGCATTTATCCTGTCAGCCTGTAAAAACGACAGAATGATTGAACGAAAAGTCCTAGAAATTGATAAGATTGTTCATTGAGGCAGATAAGACGGATTACACAATGGTCTATCTCTAATTCAAATCAAATTAAACAGATAAATACAATACAAATTGGGGGAATTCCATCGCTCATGCGGAAATTTCTTTCAGAATACGTCGGTTTCACCACAGAGGTACGTGTAAAAAGAGATCATTGTCCGATTCAGTATGTGCCTAATCTGTTAATGATGCACTAGGGTGTTATAATCAGATAATGCATAACGAGGCTGTTTTCGTTCTACCTCGAAAAGATGAAAGGAAACAATTCTTGAAATTTTGGGGCATTTTGTCTCCCTCATTGATTTTGACAATCTTAAATGGGTCCATATTAGCCCTAAAGATTAGTATCACAATAGACTACAATGGGTAATAGGGCCCGGTGGTAGGGTACAAAGAAACACGAGAAGGACAGTTGAAAGCAATCGAGAATGAAACCAAGGGTTTCAACGAGAGAGGCAAGTACTTATCAAACGGACAAGTTTAAAAATCAACAAAAAACAAAGCCATCATTTAGGCCCGCTGATGCCAATTTTGTGTCAAACTTGCGTGAAAAATTCGCCAAAATATTTGAACCTCCACTGTTGAAAGGTGGCTACGCCGTCACTGTTCCTAGCGACGCTGTCATTTTGGTTCTTAACTTTTTACGGCACTGGACCTCTTTTCTCTTTAGTAAAGAATATAAAAATGCTTTAATTTTATGTAGAATTAGAATGATGTTAATTTCTCCCTCCCCCACCTTGTTTCCCCCCTCCTAGACTAAATTCTGGTACAAGTCTTCTCATATTTTTATCACTGCGGTTATTGCAAGAATGTTCCCACCGTTTTAACGACCACGCTTTCTTGAACTCATACTTTACACAGTATATACCTTTTTGAATGAACTTCTAAGAAAAATACACAAAAATGATATTTTTAGTATTCCCGTTCCTCTTCTTCCCCGCAACCGGAAATTATAAAGAAATTGTGCTAACTGGTAATTATTTTGAAATTGAAGTTGTTTGACACCAAAAGTGCTGATGATTGACGAATTCTGATTTTTCCCCTAAAGAAGAAGACCCAGGGCGCGTTCACACTGCAATGAAAAGGGTAAGACTGGGTTGACTGGGGAAAATTTAAGGGATGGGTGGGAAATTTTCCCAATTTAGTTAGTTTAGAAGGATATGCAACACATTTCTCGAAATGATTTTGCCCCTGTCAGCCTGTCAGCCTGTCAGCCTGTCAGCCTGTCAGCCTGTCAGCCTGTCAGCCTGTCAGCCTGTCAGCCTGTTCTTCTCTGGACTTTCATGCTAAGCAGTTGAATATGTTTTCGTGTATTGTAACATATATATCAACATGCTTGACGGTTTCTCTCCAAAATACATTAAGTTTGTCTTTGGTTTATTAATTCTTTGAAAATTCCTGGAAACTCCTGATTGAAAGTATGTTATCCTCGGGCCGTACTAATCCACAGCAAGTTGATCATTTTATATATAGATTAGAAAATAATAGAGAAACAAAATTGCCTTCAGCTTACCTCACGTTTTGTTGCAAAAAGTAAAGAGTCGTGTCTTGATGATAAATAAAATAAATGAAATCTATACACACCGCGGTAAGATGTACGAATTAAGTGAAGAAATACATAAACAGGGAATCTCGTCAGAAGAAAATTGCTTGACACAGCACCAGTAAATCTGCTTCATGCCGGCGACGTCACTTCCGCTGTAGTTTATGATTGGCTAGTCAGTAATTGTGTAAATATGATCTGCTAATCAGAAACGTTGAATTGTATTGTATAGTTTTCTCCACATTGACACGAGAACTGCCCCAAAGTCATCAGACAACAATAATATACCCGTACCATGACTTAAAGGATTAGTTCAGTGGTCAAGCTCTATTCTATGTGAAAGAGGACTTTAAAAGAAACAAAATGGTGAAGAAAGCATTTAAAAGTCTTATTCCACTAAGGAGATATTCAAGTTTAAGGCTCTGTCTCATTTGTGAAAATATTTTACTATTTGAATAATTTTTCCCCGAAATTTCTTTAGGTGGTAAATTATAATTACCCTTCCAAGATTGTTTTACTACTTTCCTGACATACGCAATGGTTTTTAAGCCACGAAATCACAGGACAAAATATGATAGAATACATAAAGACTTTGAGGAATCTGAGTCTGTGACGTCACAACTAGTCTGATTTCAGTCATTTCTACACAATGATAGCAAACTTTAAATTTAAATATCTCCTTAACGGAATAAGATTTTTTAAATGCTTTCTTCGCCATTTTGCTTTTTGAAGTCCTTTTTTATGTAAGCTGAACTTGCTTGAACACTGAACTAATCCTCTATGGTCTTGTGATCTGAATCATTACCTATCCTCATCATGATGATATAGAACCCATATTTTGTATTTTAAAGGTATATAGGCTATATATGGACAGGAAGTGATGATCTTATTTTACAAGAAATGGGCTGGTCTTTAACAGAATAATCCTTAACATGATCTTTAATTAGATGTATTAACTTACCAATGAAATATATTTACCGGCTGACTATTGATAGGCGTATGGGAGACGTTTGAATAATCTAGTTCTGCGAGATAAATCAAAATTAGATTGACATAACTTTCAGACGTTGGCATGATTTCACCATAGAATAGATCTGTTTATATTCAGCATACATGGGTTCTTGCGTACGTATGAAGAATTTGAATCGATTTTTGACAAAATCTCGAACACGCCGCATCGCTGGTCCTAAAAATTCGAGGTAGGCTAGGCCAAGGCTAACGTTAAACGTACTCTGGGGATATTTCCACCACGGGCGGCAGGAATAGGCCTACTACGCCTAGGTTAAATGTCAATTTCGACAAAAATGACAAACTTTGGGGTCTAAGTGGAATACTACAATTACAAAATCAAATTGGTACTGTTAGGGTTATTACAAAATCCCTAACATACCATTGGAATATATTTACCGGCTGACTATTCATAGGCGTATGGGAGACGTTTAAATGTAAAATTTTCTTGAAAGGTATTCCAATTGAATTATGAAGGGAGACTGAGCAGTCACAAACATTGTTCATCTTAGCTTAGGCCTACACCGACTTGAAATTTTCTCCTGAAGTTAAATAAAATTAACTAGATTTATCCTACAACTTTAACTGCCTAGTGCCACCCTGTCCCTGTCTTAAACTTATATTTGTTGTATGTTTTAACAAGGAATCTAAAATTAACTTGGTAAGAATTAGATAATATTAAGAAAAAGAAACAAGCATTAAGACCCACCGAAGTTACTATGTTTTCATCAGCTTCACTTCACAAAGTTTGCTGATTTTAGGTATAAGAAACACCACAATTTAGTTCACTTCATAAATCATTTGCGAAGTATTTTGCCTTACAATTACTGAAAGAGAGTGCATAGTTCTTAATGAATTTGCTATTAAGAATTAATTACCTCAGCATGCAATGACAAGTTATCACAATTTAAGTTTTAATATCATACTTGTATGCAAGTTACTGTCTGGCACCCTGTAAGAACAATTCACAGCAATGTTTTCTTTTTCAAAGTATGAAAATATTATTAACACATATTTCACTTGTTTATATTTGTGTTAAACTATCATTATGATATATCCAATGATTTGTATTAAGCCTAGCTGTCTTACAGTCTTAGCAAAGTATAAATACATTGCTTTAAAGCTAAAACTGTTCATGGGTTACCATTAAGCCAACTCTTAAAAGTAAAATATTTTTTAGTGTTTAACATTAAACATTAACAGCTATCTAATAGTTTTTTTCAGAGCTGTTCAAGAACAAATTTTAAAGTATTTGACACATTAAAAGATAAACAGATAATCAGAGCGCCTTTGATTAATATTGACATTTCATCAAGCTGACAATAGTGAATACAATCATTTCAGTAACTTAAGTTTAACTTGTTAATAGAAAACTGAGGTAGGCCTGCAGCTACTTTATGTAAAATAATAGCTCATGTATACAAGGAGTTTCCAGTATAAAATGGCAACTCCCTAATTTATATCATGATGATATTTCAAGATTATGAAGAAATAAGTGTAACGTTGTTTCCATATGGATCCAAACTTTACCGGTCAAGATGCCAAATGAGTGTCAATGGTGACAGAATGATTTTTGCCGACAAGCTGATATAGGCGTTGATACTGATGCTTTTTAACTATATTTTTATGACATCAACCCCGGCCTAGATGTTTCTCAATTAATTTTATTTTTAACGGTAGGCCTATCTGCTTGATATTGTAATTCAACTTCAAAACAATTGAGTCGATAAAACAACCCTAATGCAAATCAGCTGTTAAGCTTAGCCTAAACATAATGCTATACATGTCTTAATTTCTATTTCATTTACAATTTCACAAATATTGTATACCTTTAAATGTATTAGCCCATTATTATTTAAAAAAATAAATATTTCTGCATTATTTGTTAAACAACCTGTAAAATTTAGTAGCATTGTTCCATATTGGATGATAAGTTGTTATGTTGTGTACAGTATTCAAACTTAATTCAATGAGTGATACAACAATATGTGATAGAGAGACTGCCAGTAGGTGTGTGTTTGCAAAGGCATTTTGATTTGGACTGAAGCAAGTTTCATTAACTATACTGTACAATAATAACAAGTTTTCAGTTGTTGCCTGCATTGAGAATTACAACAAACTTTAAAAAAAAAAAGGTTGATGGCCACTGTTATTAAAACAAACGTTTTTATTCGGCGTGAAATGAATTAGGGGTAACACGTAAAAGCCACAACAATGTGCATTTGTTGTGCATTTTTTTAATGAATGTATTTAAGTTTAAATCAGTATGTATTTTGGCAATCATGTCTTTTTTGCAGAAAGAGGCCAGGCTTGAAAAATTGTTTGTGTTGAGTAACCCATCTTGTTTTAACAATGTGCATCGGTAGGTAGGCAACATTTTTTGTAAAGGATGGCCTAATCTCTGCAATAAATATATTATGAGATCTTCACATACATCTCGTATTTGACTGAATATAATTACTGAAGGGTAAAATTAGAATGCCTATGTAATGAACATGTGGGTGATGTTTGTATTTACATTCTTAATTATAAACAGGGTTTTGCATGTAGACTTTAAGTTTTGATAATATTCTATGAAGATCTTTTCAGGTACTGAAAGTAGTATAAATACAGATTAATTTTTACAGACATGATCATTTTTTCTACAGATGTTCACCATGTTTAAAGAAATTATAATCTATCTTCATTTGGTAATTCTTTGTGAATGCGAATTAAGTTATTGAAGGTATATGTACTTTTAATTTGCTCATATGCATAATTATACATTTCTAACAGCTATTATTCAACACAAACAAACATAGGCTTTTGATATGGAGTTCTACATTCACACTTTACATATTACTAGCCTATACTGTTTTTTCTATATGACAGTTCTATAACAGCCTAACAGGTAACTACAGTGTAAAGCAATACCTCATACTTGTGGTTAACTGTGATGGATAATATTTATTAGACAGCTAATGATGTGAATTAGACATCTAAAGAAAACATCCGGTAGACATCTGAAGTAGATAAGAGTGACAAAACAATTTAAGGTTGAAGAAGGTGTCAGGTAGACATCTGAGGTAGATGTACATAAGAGTAGCAAATATTTGTCATGTTTAACAATACAATGTTAGGTATACATCTACATCTAAAGTAGATGTACATGTGTAAGAATGGCAAACAAAATGTCAGGAAGTCATCTTAAGTAAAGGTATAAATATTTGTCTATATATATTTATATATATATATATATATATATATATATATATATATATATATATATATATATATATATATATATATATATATATATATATATATATATATATATATATATATATATATATATATATATATATATATATATATATATATATATATATATATTATATATATATATATATATATATATATATATATATATATATATATATATATATATATATATATATATATATATATATATATATATATATATATATATATATATATATATATATATATATATATATATATATATATATATATATATATATATATATATATATATATATATATATATATATATATATATATATATATATATATATATATATATATATATATATATATATATATATATATATATATATATATATATATATATATGATAAAGACAAATAGTTATCAGCTTTGACCATCATATTTTAGTATGTCAGTATGTGAAAAGGAATATACTGGGCATATTTTATTTCTATCTCTTTACCTTAATAACAGCTTAAATGTATATAAAAACCATCATAGTAGCGAAAAAAATCATCAAAATTGATTAAACATTGGTTAAATCTCAGGTCTCGATTTGCATACTTTAAGCAAATTTGTGATAAAGACCTATACAGGCCAGGACGACCTTAAAGTTTTGCTTAGTAAATCCTTTGTTCCTTAAATGCCTTTCATAATTCAATGAAGTGGTGCTTAAAATTTTGACCTCTTGAAAATTTGAGCATAAAATATTAGTGCTAAGAACTAAGAGTACTAACTTAGGACGTGCAGTGATTATCAAGAGATGAAGCTTTTTTAGCGAAAGAAAGTGGGATAAATGATAGGATACGAGGAAAAAAATTCATAAAGCAAAATTAAATTCATAAAGAAAAAGAAAATGCCTGAGCTGCATTAACTTCGGGGGCCCACTATCAGACTATGCTACTCATACGGCCATAGGCCTAACGTTAGTACTAATACTAGGCATAGGCCTATGGCCTTGTTGTATAAGTTAATTTCCTGGACAGACGCGTCCAGATACGACCTACAGCTAATTAAACAGCTAAGGTTAAAAATCTTTATTTTAACTATTTAGGCCGAATCAATAATTATAGTAAAATAACCGACGTCAATGAGGTTGCACTGCGACTGATGACTGATTTATGTCAGAGCCTTAACACTAACGTAGATATCATACACATCCCTCAGTACGGGTTAACATTGGGAAATTGCTGACGAGGGTTGTTAGAGATTAGGTACAATTCATAGGTTTTGTTTTAATTCACACGTAAAAAAATGATGATTGAAAAATAACTCTTTTTAGATATTCTTATATCAATTAGTCTAAATAATGCACTTTTCCAAAAACGTTTTCCAAAATCTTTACCTATTTAGCACCACGACGGGAAAAAGTTCTCCAAAGATTCATATTTTGGTCGCCATTTTTTAGTCACCGCACGTTTGTTATTAATTATTCAACGCCCGCAAACAAGTTTTAGAATGTTCCACTAAACTGCAAGATGATTTTTCGCTGGCTACATTTTTGTGTTCATATAATTGTATTAAATAGTTTTGGTAAAAAAGAAAATTGTGTCTGAAAACAAATAAATAAAACATCAAGAAATGTTTAGATTATATAATTGTACTTTATAATTATTATCCTAATTTTTTTCCTCAACATAATCTAAAACGTATTACTCTCGCTAAAATGTTATAGCACCGATGGCAGTGTTTTGAATTTTGACCGTACTTTGGAGAGCTCGTCAGACGATTTTTACGGAAGGAAGTAGTCCAAAATACTACAATAAAAGTAATTAAAATCACCTTAAAACAGTTTTTGAAGACATGGATGGGCTTCAAACATCGATACTAATCATTGTGGGCAAAAAAAGGGTAAAATTGTTTCGTTTTCATAACAATCTTTAAACTGAGATTTTCCTATACTTTTAACACCTCGCTTAAAACAGTACAGGCAGACAGGAGGGTATATGGTTTTGTAGTACCCTCAGACGGCCAGCCATCACCAACGGCACCCACACTAACACGGCTGGCATCAGTCTGACGGTACTAAAGGGAGTATTAGGCCTAACAAAGGTTTTAATCTGGTCGATCGCCGGAATTGGAAATGCATTGGCCTACGGAGCAGTCGCGTGGTGGGATCACGTTTCACTGGGGCGGGGGAATTAAAATCAGTGCTTTAAATCTAGCCTGACAGTCGAAGCCCTGGTAAGGAGTCCAGCGGGCGAAGACGCCGGAAGCGTTATTTTTCACATACTTTTCATTGCAGAATATTACTTAATGTTGTGTCAAATCCAGGGTCTAAGCCTTGCGTTCCTCAATTGGTAGCAGAAAATTGCTTAATAATGTTGTGTCGAATCTAGGGACGAAGCCCCTGGAAGGCTGGAAGTACCTTTTCCACTGCTCCCCACTACCTAAGACGGCTTCATAGCCGTAACAGGCTGGGGCGGCAGCCCCTTCTGTCGGTCGGATACCCTGTATCGAGCAGAGTCATGCCCAACTTGGCTAGATATCTGGGTCATGCATACCCTCTTGACTTGGCATGATGTTGACAATATGTGATACTTGGGCACAGATATTATATAGTAGGTAGAGAGGCAAAATGTAAGTTTTAAATCAGTGATTTCTTAGAATCATGCCCGATTCGGCTATATTTCCCGATAATTGGAGGAAATTTCCCCCAAATCGGAAAACTGCCTAGAAATGGAAGAAAATGTTCCAAAATTAACTTAGGCCTCAGTTCCTTAAAAAAAACAACCAAAATTAGTCAAAATCCGCTAAATTTCACCAAAATCGACAAACCTGCACGAATAGTGAAGGAAATCCCGAAAATGAAGAACATTTTCCAAAAATCGAAGAAAATTGCCGGGAAATTAAGGAAAGCTCCGGATCAAAAACCTACCCGAATATTTCCCGAAATTGCCTGGAAATTAAGAAATTTTTCGAAAATCGAAGAAAATTGTCTGGAACTTAGTAAAGCTCCCGAAAATTTAGGTAATTTCCCGAATTTGTTTAGAAAATCTAAAAACCCTTCAGAAATGAAGGAAATTCCTCGGAAATGAGGGCTACCTCCCCCTCCCCCTTCCCGAGCTATCTACTGTAGATTCACTTCTCAGTCACAGAAAGCAAAACCATCTATTGTAGATTCACTTCTCAGCCGCAAAAAGCAAAACCATCTATTGTAGATTAACTTCTCAGTAAGAGAAAGCAGAACCATCTATTGTAGATTCACTTCTCAGTCACAGAAAGCAAAACCATCTATTGTAGATTAACTTCTCAGTAAGAGAAAGCAGAACCATCTATTGTATATTCACTTCTCAGTAAGAGAAAGCAGAACCATCTATTGTAGATTCACTTCTCAGTAAGAGAAAGCAGAACCATCTGTTGTAGATTCACTTCTGAGTTGCAGAAAGCAGAACCATCTATTGTAAATTCACTTTTCAGTCGCAGAAAGCAGAACCATCTATTGTAGATTCACTTCTCAGTAAGAGAAAGCAGAACCATCTGTTGTAGATTCACTTCTCAGTAAGAGAAAGCAGAACCATCTGTTGTAGATTCACTTCTCACTTGCAGAAAGCAGAACCATCTGTTGTAGATTCACTTTTCAGTCGCAGAAAGCAGAACCATCTATTGTAGATTCACTTCTCAGTAAGAGAAAGCAGAACCATCTGTTGTAGATTCACTTCTCAGTAAGAGAAAGCAGAACCATCTGTTGTAGATTCACTTCTGAGTTGCAGAAAGCAGAACCATCTATTGTAAATTCACTTCTCAGTAAGAGAAAGCAGAACCATCTATTGTAGATTCACTTCTCAGTAAGAGAAAGCAGAACCATCTGTTGTAGATTCACTTCTCAGTAAGAGAAAGCAGAACCATCTGTTGTAGATTCACTTCTGAGTTGCAGAAAGCAGAACCATCTATTGTAGATTCACTTCTCAGTTGCAGAAAGCAGAACCATCTATTGTAGATTCACTTCTCAGTAAGAGAAAGCAGAACCATCTATTGTAGATTCACTTCTCAGTAAGAGAAAGCAGAACCATCTGTTGTAGATTCACTTCTCACTTGCAGAAAGCAGAACCATCTATTGTAGATTCACTTTTCAGTCGCAAAAAGCAGAACCATCTATTGTAGATTCACTTCTCAGCCGCAGAAAACAGAACCATTTATTGTAGATTCACTTCTCAGTCGCAAAAAGCAGAGCCATCTATTGTAGATTCACTTCTCAGTAAGAGAAAGCAGAACCATCTATTGTAGATTCACTTCTAAGTCGCAAAAAGCAGAGCTATCTACTGTATATTCACTTCTCAGTCGCAGAAAGCAGAACCATCTATTGTAGATTCACTTCTCAGTAAGAGAAAGCAGAACCATCTGTTGTAGATTCACTTCTCAGTAAGAGAAAGCAGAACCATCTGTTGTAGATTCACTTCTGAGTTGCACAAAGCAGAAGCATCTATTGTAGATTCACTTCTCAGTAAGAGAAAGCAGAAGCATCTATTGTAGATTCACTTCTCAGTCGCAAAAAGCAGAGCCATCTATTGTAGATTCACTTCTCAGTAAGAGAAAGCAGAGCCATCTATTGTAGATTCACTTCTAAGTCGCAAAAAGCAGAGCTATCTACTGTATATTCACTTCTCAGTCGCAGAAAGCAGAACCATCTATTGTAGATTCACTTTTCAGTCGCAGAAAGCAGAACCATCTATTGTAGATTCACTTCTCAGTAAGAGAAAGCAGAACCATCTGTTGTAGATTCACTTCTCAGTAAGAGAAAGCAGAACCATCTGTTGTAGATTCACTTCTCAGTAAGAGAAAGCAGAACCATCTATTGTAGATTCACTTCTAAGTTGCAAAAAGCAGAGCTATCTACTGTATATTCACTTCTCAGTCGCAGAAAGCAGAACCATCTATTGTAGATTCACTTTTCAGTCGCAGAAAGCAGAACCATCTATTGTAGATTCACTTCTCAGTAAGAGAAAGCAGAACCATCTGTTGTAGATTCACTTCTCAGTAAGAGAAAGCAGAACCATCTATTGTAGATTCACTTCTCAGTAAGAGAAAGCAGAACCATCTGTTGTAGATTCACTTCTCAGTAAGAGAAAGCAGAACCATCTGTTGTAGATTCACTTCTGAGTTGCACAAAGCAGAACCATCTATTGTAGATTCACTTCTCAGTAAGAGAAAGCAGAAGCATCTATTGTAGATTCACTTCTCAGTCGCAAAAAGCAGAGCCATCTATTGTAGATTCACTTCTCAGCCGCAGAAAGCAGAACCATCTATTGTAGATTCACTTCTCAGCCGCAAAAAGCAGAGCCATCTATTGTAGATTCACTTCTCAGTAAGAGAAAGCAGAACCATCTATTGTAGATTCACTTCTAAGTTGCAAAAAGCAGAACCATCTATTGTAGATTCACTTCTCAGTAAGAGAAAGCAGAACCATCTATTGTAGATTCACTTCTCAGCCGCAAAAAGCAGAACCATCTATTGTAGATTAACTTCTCAGTAAGAGAAAGCAGAACCATCTATTGTAGATTCACTTCTCAGTAAGAGAAAGCAGAACCATCTATTGTAGATTCACTTCTCAGCCGCAGAAAGCAGAACCATCTATTGTAGATTCACTTCTCAGCCGCAAAAAGCAGAGCCATCTATTGTAGATTCACTTCTCAGTAAGAGAAAGCAGAACCATCTATTGTAGATTCACTTCTAAGTTGCAAAAAGCAGAACCATCTATTGTAGATTCACTTCTCAGTAAGAGAAAGCAGAACCATCTATTGTAGATTCACTTCTCAGCCGCAAAAAGCAGAACCATCTATTGTAGATTAACTTCTCAGTAAGAGAAAGCAGAACCATCTATTGTAGATTCACTTCTCAGTAAGGGAAAGCAGAACCATCTGTTGTAGATTCACTTCTGAGTTGCACAAAGCAGAACCATCTATTGTAGATTCACTTCTCAGTAAGAGAAAGCAGAAGCATCTATTGTAGATTCACTTCTCAGTCGCAAAAAGCAGAGCCATCTATTGTAGATTCACTTCTCAGTAAGAGAAAGCAGAACCATCTATTGTAGATTCACTTCTCAGTAAGAGAAAGCAGAACCATCTATTGTAGATTCACTTCTCAGTCGCAGAAAGCAGAACCATCTATTGTAGATTCACTTTTCAGTCGCAAAAAGCAGAACCATCTATTGTAGATTCACTTCTCAGTAAGAGAAAGCAGAACCATCTATTGTTGATTCACTTCTCAGTAAGAGAAAGCAGAACCATCTATTGTAGATTCACTTCTCAGCCGCAGAAAGCAGAACCATCTATTGTAGATTCACTTCTCAGCCGCAAAAAGCAGAGCCATCTATTGTAGATTCACTTCTCAGTAAGAGAAAGCAGAACCATCTATTGTAGATTCACTTCTCATTAAGAGAAAGCAGAACCATCTATTGTAGATTCACTTTTCAGTCGCAAAAAGCAGAACCATCTATTGTAGATTCACTTCTTAGTAAGAGAAAGCAGAACCATCTATTGTAGATTCACTTCTCAGTAAGAGAAAGCAGAACCATCTATTGTAGATTCACTTCTCAGTCGCAGAAAGCAGAACCATCTATTGTAGATTCACTTTTCAGTCGCAAAAAGCAGAACCATCTATTGTAGATTCACTTCTTAGTAAGAGAAAGCAGAACCATCTATTGTAGATTCACTTCTCAGTAAGAGAAAGCAGAACCATCTATTGTAGATTCACTTCTCAGCCGCAGAAAGCAGAACCATCTATTGTAGATTCACTTCTCAGCCGCAAAAAGCAGAGCCATCTATTGTAGATTCACTTCTCAGTAAGAGAAAGCAGAACCATCTATTGTAGATTCACTTCTCAGTAAGAGAAAGCAGAACCATCTATTGTAGATTCACTTCTCAGCCGCAGAAAGCAGAACCATCTATTGTAGATTCACTTCTCAGCCGCAAAAAGCAGAGCCATCTATTGTAGATTCACTTCTCAGTAAGAGAAAGCAGAACCATCTATTGTAGATTCACTTCTAAGTTGCAAAAGCAGAGCTATCTACTGTATATTCACTTCTCAGTAAGAGAAAGCAGAAGCATCTATTGTAGATTCACTTCTCAGTCAAAAAGCAGAGCCATCTATTGTAGATTCACTTCTCAGTCGCAGAAAGCAGAACCATCTACTGTAGATTCACTTCTCAGTAAGAGAAAGCAGAACCATCTATTGTAGATTCACTTCTCAGTCGCAAAAAGCAGAGCCATCTATTGTAGATTCACTTCTCAGTAAGAGAAAGCAGAACCATCTATTGTAGATTCACTTTTCAGTCGCAGAAAGCAGAACCATCTATTGTAGATTCACTTCTCAGTCGCAGAAAGCAGAACCATCTATTGTAGATTCACTTCTCAGTAAGAGAAAGCAGAACCATCTATTGTAGATTCACTTCTCAGTAAGAGAAAGCAGAACCATCTATTGTAGATTCACTTCTCAGCCGCAGAAAGCAGAACCATCTATTGTAGATTCACTTCTCAGCCGCAGAAAGCAGAACCATCTATTGTAGATTCACTTCTCAGTCACAGAAAGCAGAACCATCTATTGTAGATTCACTTCTCAGTAAGAGAAAGCAGAACCATCTATTGTAGATTCACTTCTCAGCCGCAGAAAGCAGAACCATCTATTGTAGATTCACTTCTCAGCCGCAAAAAGCAGAGCCATCTATTGTAGATTCACTTCTCAGTAAGAGAAAGCAGAACCATCTATTGTAGATTCACTTCTAAGTTGCAAAAAGCAGAGCTATCTACTGTATATTCACTTCTCAGTCGCAGAAAGCAGAACCATCTATTGTAGATTCACTTCTCAGTAAGAGAAAGCAGAACCATCTATTGTAGATTCACTTCTCAGCCGCAGAAAGCAGAACCATCTATTGTAGATTCACTTCTCAGCCGCAAAAAGCAGAGCCATCTATTGTAGATTCACTTCTCAGTAAGAGAAAGCAGAACCATCTATTGTAGATTCACTTCTAAGTTGCAAAAAGCAGAGCTATCTACTGTATATTCACTTCTCAGTAAGAGAAAGCAGAAGCATCTATTGTAGATTCACTTCTCAGTCGCAAAAAGCAGAGCCATCTATTGTAGATTCACTTCTCAGTAAGAGAAAGCAGAACCATCTATTGTAGATTCACTTCTCAGTAAGAGAAAGCAGAACCATCTATTGTAGATTCACTTTTCAGTCGCAAAAAGCAGAGCCATCTATTGTAGATTCACTTCTCAGTAAGAGAAAGCAGAACCATCTATTGTAGATTCACTTCTCAGTCGCAGAAAGCAGAACCATCTATTGTAGATTCACTTTTCAGTCGCAAAAGCAGAACCATCTATTGTAGATTCACTTCTTAGTAAGAGAAAGCAGAACCATCTATTGTAGATTCACTTCTCAGTAAGAGAAAGCAGAACCATCTATTGTAGATTCACTTCTCAGCCGCAGAAAGCAGAACCATCTATTGTAGATTCACTTCTCAGCCGCAAAAAGCAGAGCCATCTATTGTAGATTCACTTCTCAGTAAGAGAAAGCAGAACCATCTATTGTAGATTCACTTCTCAGTAAGAGAAAGCAGAACCATCTATTGTAGATTCACTTCTCAGCCGCAGAAAGCAGAACCATCTATTGTAGATTCACTTCTCAGCCGCAAAAAGCAGAGCCATCTATTGTAGATTCACTTCTCAGTAAGAGAAAGCAGAACCATCTATTGTAGATTCACTTCTAAGTTGCAAAAAGCAGAGCTATCTACTGTATATTCACTTCTCAGTCGCAGAAAGCAGAACCATCTATTGTAGATTCACTTTTCAGTCGCAGAAAGCAGAACCATCTATTGTAGATTCACTTCTCAGTAAGAGAAAGCAGAACCATCTGTTGTAGATTCACTTCTCAGTAAGAGAAAGCAGAACCATCTGTTGTAGATTCACTTCTCAGTAAGAGAAAGCAGAACCATCTGTTGTAGATTCACTTCTCAGTAAGAGAAAGCAGAACCATCTGTTGTAGATTCACTTCTCAGTAAGAGAAAGCAGAACCATCTGTTGTAGATTCACTTCTGAGTTGCAGAAAGCAGAACCATCTATTGTAGATTCACTTCTCAGTTGCAGAAAGCAGAACCATCTATTGTAGATTCACTTCTCAGTAAGAGAAAGCAGAACCATCTATTGTAGATTCACTTCTCAGCCGCAGAAAGCAGAACCATCTATTGTAGATTCACTTCTCAGCCGCAAAAAGCAGAGCCATCTATTGTAGATTCACTTCTCAGTAAGAGAAAGCAGAACCATCTATTGTAGATTCACTTCTAAGTTGCAAAAAGCAGAGCTATCTACTGTATATTCACTTCTCAGTCGCAGAAAGCAGAACCATCTATTGTAGATTGACTTCTCAGTCGCAAAAAGCAGAGCTATCTATTGTAGATTCACTTCTCAGTCGCAGAAAGCAGAACCATCTATTGTAGATTGATTTCTCAGTCGCAAAAAGCAGAGCTATCTATTGTAGATTCACTTCTCAGTCGCAGAAAGCAGAACCATTTATTGTAGATTCACTTCTCAGTCGCAAAAAGCAGAGCTATCTACTGTATATTCACTTCTCAGTCGCAGAAAGCAGAACCATCTATTGTAAATTCACTTCTCAGTCGCAAAAAGCAGAGCTATCTACTGTATATTCACTTCTCAGTCGCAGAAAGCAGAACCATCTATTGTAGATTGACTTCTCAGTCGCAAAAAGCGGAGCTATCTATTGTAGATTCACTTCTTAGCCGCAAAAAGCAGATCTATCTATTGTAGATTCACTTCTCAGTCGCAGAAAGCATAACCATCTACTGAAGATTCACTGCTCAGTCACAGAAAGCAGATCTGCTGTAGATCTTGTTAATTTATCTGGAGCGCCATCGGTGGCCACTTGTTCGGCGTTTCTTATCTTCGCTCATTATCATCCTTACGCAGTCTTATTTAGCTTGATCTCAAGCGAGAAGGATGTAATTAACACATAACACCAAACCTGAGGTTCTGATTGGTTATTGTAAGTTTCATTCGGACTGCATTAAGTCTGAAGTTGTAAAGACATTACCTCCTGTCAAACGCGGTGTAGCGGTGTAAGGAATATAATTACTTTCAGGAAATAGTTGTTTAAAGACGCAGCGTCGCTCAATATGTTTGAGCCTGAAGGATTTCCCCTCCAATATAAGAAGGATTAAGGGATGTTTGTAGATTTTGTTAGCAGTCTGAGCTTTCAATTTGTGCCATATGTCTGTTGTGTCGGATTAAGTTATAACACTTTTAAGCTTTATTCAATTTGTTCTGGATTTTTTGGAATTGTTAATATTTCTCGGATTTTTATCTGGATCCGTTTTTTTGGATTTATATCATTGAATGGATACTTGGTAAACATATATCATTGAATGGATACTTGGTAAACATATATCATTGAATGGATACTTGGTAAACATTCATCGTTGATTCGGAAGGATTCCGACCTATGGTAAAAACAAACTAATATACAATTCCACATTTTATTTCATTATTTTATATCGTTGTTACACAGAGAAGGGGTAGTGAAATCGCAAATATATTGATAAAAAGTTGATCAACTGAGAAAAGTTTGTCGTAACCGCAAAATCTGATTACTTTTTTCTTCTTGTAATAAAAAAGATTGGTTCGCATATATTTTGTATTTGGCAATATTCGCAACAGCGGGAAAATGCATCTCTAAATAGGCTGACAGTTACGTCCTCCCCCAATTGATGCCCCATCCTCCGTAAGGCAGCCTCCTCGCCCCACAAGGCAGCCTTCCCCCCATAAGGCAGCCATATACATTATCATATTATTATTAGTCATTAAGGGAATATGTATTTTCAAATAGTCAATATCCATTATCGTTGAATTGAATGCTTGACTTGCATATTTATACAGCTTGTGTTATTCAGTTGTTATATCAATGTTTATCTGTATTGTACATATTTTGTTGTTAATTGCATATATTGAAAGATCCCTTATTTCACGATGATTTAAATAATTGTTTTATTCATTTGCTCTTCTTTATTTGTATTCTTATCTCGATTATGTGAGACTAACAAAAGATATTCAATTTCTAAAAGTTTCTAATTTCGGAATTTTTTCTCTCGAATGAAAGATTTAATTCTCATCATTTTGGTACCACTCCCGTCAGGCCCATGATCAATTTCTTGATGCAAAATGCTTGCTTAATTCTGGCGTAGGTTAATTTGCAAAATCGAGTGCTGAGTGCTGGTTGTACTGTGCAGTTCCAAATATAACAATACATAAAAGCTCATTAAAATCATAGTGACGAATAATAACATAAAATGGTTTTCCAACAGCTCAATGGACGATAGCACAAGCTTTTACCACTGTTCCTGTTTAATCCTGCCCTAGATCTTCGTGTTTTCCGTAAATATCTGCCAGTCTACTTCATCAGGGAGCAGGGCTTTTCTTACAGTCTAAAAGAAATGTTCACTGGTGGGTCAATTGATGGCAAAAATGGCATCGGTATAGATAGTAATATCCCTAAAGCAGAAGCGGCGCGACTGGGTTCGGAGGTGAGGGTGGGAGAGACAGATCCTCCACTTTCATTGGTTCCAATGCGATAGCATCAGAACCTATGCGGCCATGATGGAGTGTGTGTGTATGTATGTGTGTATGTATGTATGTACGTATGTATGTATGTATGTATGTATGTATGTATGTATGTATGTATGTATGTATGTATGTATGTATGTATGTATGTATGTATGTATGTATGTATGTATGTATGTATGTATGTATGTATGTATGTATGTATGTATGTATGTATGTATGTATGTATGTATGTATGTATGTATGTATGTATGTATGTATGGGTGTATGTATGTGTGTAAGGGTGTGTATGTATGTGTGTATGTATGTATGTTTCTGACGGCCAGCTCGTACACATGATATCTCAAGAATGATATTCTAGATTCATGTCATATGTGGTACACAGATAGCTATGGTCTGTACATGTGCCCTATTGTTTTTGATGGTGATGTCATGCCTATTAGTGAGTAGGCGGGGCTTAATGTAAACATCTTGAAATGTTCATATTTTAGCAACCGCGTGTATGTTTAATTTCATATTTGGTATAAATACGATGTTAGCTGATGTGTCCATCTTCATGATGTAAGATTGTTGAATTTCATTAAATATGGTTAGTGGGCGCTGCTTATTATGATTTTGCTGAAAAAAAAGCTTGTATGCGCGGTTTCTTAAGAACGGTACACTGGATTTATATCATGTTTGGTACACAGATAGCCCATGGTCTGTAGATGTGGCCTATTGTTTTGATGGTGATACCATGCATAATAATGAGTAGGCGGGGCTTAATGTAAAAATCTTGAAATGTTCATATTTTAACAACCGCGTGTCTGTTTGATTTCATATTTGGTATAAATATGATGTTATCTAGTGTGTACATATTCATAATGTAAAAACATTGAATTTCATTAATGTGCGTAATGAGCGGGGGGCTTAATATAATTTTGCTGAGAAGAACTTGTAAACACGATATCTCAAGAACTGTAAAATGGATTCATGGCCTATTTGGTACGCAAATAGCACGTGGTCTCTATATGTGCCCTACTATTTTTGGTGGTAATATCATGCATATTAATGAATAGGCGGGGCTTAGCATAACAATCTTGAAATGTTCATATATCAACAATCGCATATATGTTTTGTTTCAAATTTAGGATAATTATGTTAGCTGGTGTATCCATGTTCATGATTTAAATGGGCGGGGCTTAATAAAATATTAATTTGCTGAATAGAGCATGTAAACACGGTATATCAAGAACGGTCAATTAGATTCATGTCATATTTGGTACACAGATAACCCATGGTCTGTAATTGTGCCCAATTGTTTTTGGTGGTGATATCAATCATGCATATTAATAAGTAGGCGGGACTTAAAGTGACAATTCTGAATGAGTGATCAATGAGCAACTGTATTTGTGCGTTTTGTGTCATATTGGGCATGATAATTTTGTTGTTATTTTGTACATGCTTATGTTATCAGCAGATGTCATTGATATACATGGTGGGTGTGGCTTAATGTGAATGTCCTAAATGTAAAGTAAAATCATACTGCATTTCATAAACGACATATCAGATTAATGCTATATCAGGGGTCGTGGTCTGTACATGTATTCTAATGTTGTCGTAGTAATATCATAAATATTAATGAATTCGCAAGGCTTACTGACAAATTCTTGAAATAGAATAAACAAACAACCGTTTTTGCATCATACTTGCTATAATAATGTTGTTAGTTATTGTGCAAATGCTATTGTTGTCAACATTTTTATTGATCTGCATGGTGGGTGTGGCTTATGAATAAATAGCATCAAACAAATATTTAATGACAGGCCTATGCAATGACATGACAGTTAATATAAATTTTGCCAATCAATCAGATTATGAAGAGAAAAAAATCCCCACGAGATAACTTTGCCCCCCTCATTTCCCCGAGAAAATATTGTACGGGCGACATATATTTTCCGAGCGACATATTTTGTCTGATCTCTAAGACCATGCCTCACATGAAACAAAGCTCTCTTGCTCCGGCATCAAATTTCCTCATTTCGTTATGAAAATGAAAAAATAAAGAAAGTTAGTATTAGGGTCCTATTAGGGTTAGGTTCCCAACCCTAACTAGGAACTACGAATTAGGAATAGGAACCAGTGACTGCAAATAACGAACTAGGAACTATATGAACCAACTTTAGACACGCCATTTACCTTATTGGACAGAACTATATACAAAAGAGAAAACTTAACTAAAAGTTGTATCCGCTCACCTTTGGAAACACTGTATAACACCCGTATATTTTGTGTAACCAGGGGTAGGAAGCTTTCGAAAAGTGGGGGAACAACCTCTTAGGGAGCACTTCTCCTAGTCATGTGCATATGTCCACCCCTCTCTGTAAATAATAAAAAAAAGTAACAGGGGCACTTCATTTTTAGAAAGGGGAAATTTTCAATAAGAACCCATTTCCCCGTACATGTCGCTGACAAAAGTTGTCAATTCCTTACTATTGGGTCAGTGTTTAAAGAGCATTTCGTTTTGAAAGTGGCATTTTTGTATTTTGTATTTTTGTTTAAGTGTGTGCAAATCCCACCAGTTCTTGCACCTTTGATAGTAAATGAGGGGCATTTTTCATTTTCAAAAGGGGCACTTTTGTCATTTTTTGGAAAAGTGTGTGTGTGTGGGGATAGGGGAGGGGGCATGCACGTTTCCAGTTCCCACACCAATGGTGGAAAATAATGATTTTACAAAACGTATCAAATGTTAAAACTCTTACCCAGCATGATGCATACCACGTTTTAGATAATAAGGTGAATAACTTCCGTTTACATGGTCTAAAACTGACAATGTACGCAAGTTCCTGCAGCTCTCTATCACTGACAAGCTGACTACTTTAACATAAAAGGCTTCAATAGTTGTTATACAAACTGTGCATATGTATTGTTGCTGTAGATGCAGGTATAATGTTTGTGATAATTCCCACAGTGTACCTCGGGTAACATAGGCGTTTAATTAATAATCCATCCTATCATCCTATACATCCAGCTTACGATAAAGCAGCATTTACTACCTGTCATTTGTACTGCATGGTATTCCAAAGGTAAGGGCCTTATTTCCATGTTTTATAGCAATTTTTTGCGATTTGATTTAAGAATTTTGTTGATATGTAATCCATGATGATTCGATATTTGTGCGTGTTAAGGGGGCCCGTTAAAAATATCCCATTATACCTATATATCATGGGGGCCCCACTCGCCCCGGCCCGTAGGGCCCTAGCTACTGCACTGTATGACATTGTGTCAACAAATGTATCTCTAGGCTATATGATTGTGCATGTTATGCAGGTAGACACCTGTATGGCTAACTGAGAATCTTGATATACACTTATCACTTTATAGTATAGTTTATATTGATAATCTATGAAAGTCGGTATATCGCCCGCCAGTGTTCACAGGTTATTATTAAAGGAACGTTTTCCCGCGCATTTATACATTCTCATTTAAGCGTTGTGCGGCATATCCTTCCAGCGTTCTGATTATACCATTCCTTTCAGTGTTCTAATCCTTTCAACGTTCTAATCCTTTCAGCGCTCTAAACCGTTAAACGTTCTTACTGTTCCTTGCAGCGTTCTGTTTGTATAATCCTTTCAGCATTCTCACCAATTTTTTCAGCGTTCTGCACATGGGCGGGATTTGCCTACCGATAGTTGGGGGGAGTCAAAAGTGGGGGCAAAACCACAAAATTATGCAAAGATGCAAAACATTACCATACAAAAGATACAAATTCTGAAAAATTGGGTGGAAAGTGCCCCTTTGCCACCTCCCCTTCAAATCCCGCCTATGGTTCTGCATAATCCTTTCAGCATTCTGACCAATCCTTTCAGTGTTCTCTGTTTTTCTCAATATTTCAAATGTCAAATTCATTTAGCTTTCTTATTAACCATTTCTGCGTTCTAACAAATCAATTTTTACGTTCTGACTAGTAACTAGCTGTCTGCATAATCCGTTGCATAATGGCTATTCTATTCAGCATTCTCTAGTTTTTCTTCATTCTTTCAGCTCTGTTATTAATCTTTCAGCATTCTAAGTAATGTTTCCAGCGTTCTGACTAATCTTTACAGCGTTCTGACTAACCTTTCGGTGTTAAGACTAATTTTTTTAGCATTATGATTAATCCTTTAAATGTTTTGACTTTTTAGTGTTCTGCCTACTCCTATTAGCACTGACTAACCCTTCAGCGTTGTGACCAATCCATTTATCGTTGTGACTAGTAATTTAGCGTTCAAAGTTTTAAACCATTTCAACGTTAAACTTCCTACTATTTATTTCAGCATTCTGCATATTCCTCTCAGCATTCTGACTAGTGGTTGTTGTTGAGCCTAATCATTTCAACGTTCAAGTTCTCCTAATACATGTAATACATTCAGCATTCTGACTGTATTAGCGCTCTTTCTTACCTTTATGTGACTAATTCATTTCGCTCGCCGGTGCTAATTCACCACGCTCACCTATTTTCCCGAACACCTCGTGCCTTTTCTACTAATCTTTTGGTGGCTACCGGTACCCATTCATGGTAGTACGAACATGGAGGTGCCACTTCTAAAGTGGTACCTCCATGGTACGAACAGTCTTTTTCTCGCACGCAGTCTTCATTGATGACTTCTGCAGTTCGTTGAATCTGTAACCTTTTTCTTTGCAGCATTTTTGTGAATAACAATTAATGGGTCAGATTACTTTTCCGTTTGAATTTTTGATTTGCATAATTTATGTACGTGTTTCAAAATATCCATCAGAATTGTTTATAACTATCACGGTAGCTCGTTAAGGGACACAATAACGATATACAGCACTGGCAGACATCTGTATTGATTTCATCCCTGGATACACACACATTGTATGACCAGAAAATATTGACATATAATTTCATTTGGCTATACTTGGTGGATGCAAAGCACACAAGAATGCTTCACAAGTAATTAACCCTATTTACCCGTTTCCACGTTTAACTTGTCCAAATAGTGTTCATATCTTAATTGATTAAGATATGCAAGCTCAGATCCTCCATACCTACAAGGTACACGCATAATGCTTACTTTTCCGCGAGCTTTACAAATCATGCATAGTTTTGCTTCCCCGAAAAAAATACCAGATCCTGTCAATATACAAGAATTATCAAGTTCCTGTGCCACATGGAGCTCACAGCGAAATTGGAAGGGTTTCCAAGTATTGATGTTCCCAAGGCGGTCTTTTGTAGCGGTAATTGAACTTTTCCTGCGGTTGTTGGATGGATATAGTTATATGAACGGATGAAAAATCACAAAAGATATGGAGCAGTTTCTACACTTAATCTCTCTATGGCAAAACCAGACCCTTGCATGTCTAAAATAAGTGTGGAGAGTTACTCCGGTAAATTCCTGTACGCATGAAAGGAAGTTTTAGCGTAAAGTGTATATCCACCAAGGGTCCAGTAATATGCTTACGTTAAGTACAGACCGATGTATTTCAGATTTGTAATTAATACCTTTATTGAAGTATTCTTCTCCTTAGGCAAACAAAAAGCAACTGTGAAATCAGTGAAGAAATAAATATGGAAAAACAATTTTGCAAAAGTAGATAGCATCGTATGTCTTTTTGTATAGAACTAATTTGTATTAGTTTATATAATTCAATAAGAATTCATATCGGCAAGCGATCGCTGAATCTCTTTATACGAATGTTGCACTCCCTACATACAACATTAGGTTTGAGGTCAAACTAATTGCAACATAATTGATTTTGCCACCATGCATTTCTTTAAGGCCCCTGGGGAAAAAGTGTCAAAGTCTATAAGCAAAATCTATAAAGGTGAAACATGCCTAATTTGCATAAATCCAAAATGGCAGCCATACACATATTATATACAATAGTTTGACTTCAGAACAGCAGATTTACATGGTTAAAGGTGATAAATAGTAGTATTTTGGAGTGTAGGAATGCACAAGACATACCTTCATTCTCCCTGGCCTTTTTGCATATAAGTAAACTTATACATATTTGCATAAATCCAAAATGGCCGCCTCGGACTAAAAAAAAATGTCATTAATTTTCTTAATATCGATGTATTTAGATGATCTAAGATTATAAATAGGGATTTTTATATGGCAAAAGATCTAGATACGGTAAGTCTGTCAATCCCATGTTATTAAGAAACAAGTATATACCTAAGTTGCATCAATCCAAAATGGCTGCCATGTACATATTGAATGCAATATATAGTTTGTAACAATACATATAATATACACTTGTTACACATGATAAAATCTCTGGCCATTAAAATAAAACCATGTCAAGTACTTCACAACAATTGTTCTGGTAATGCAGAGTAAAGAAATAAAACTAAATTACATAATCCCTAAATGACCACCATGTAAATGCTTAAAGCAACAAGTCCAGGAGGGGAAATATAAATCTAATTTGCATAAATCTAAAATGTTTACATAATGGCTGTTTGTTTAGGAAACAAATATTTACATGTTTTTTGATGGTAAATAAAAGTTTAAATGTTTACATGTAATTTGCTTAACTACATGGGATAAATGTCTTTTCTCAGTGCTTGCATACATAGATAGGAAGCTAAACTAATTTGCATATATCCAAATTGGCCGCCTCTTACATAGTTAATACCTACATTTTCCTTCAACTTTGAATAAGTATATGAATAAGGATTTAAAAATATAGTTTTTGCATCTGCTATATTATTTATGAAAATCATTTCAATCTTTTATGTTATGAAGTAGGTGTAAGCTTCATTTTGCATTAAATGAAAATGGTTGTTGTGTACATTTTGCATCAAGATATAATAATCAAATATGGCCACCTTTTTGGAAGTGTTACTTCAAAGTTCATTCACAATTTCTGTTCATGATAGATATCTGGTTCCATTGCATTGGTACAGCCTACTCCACTACATTCTCTGCAAACATTGCTACAGGACATTTTGTATTTTCGGCATGTGCATTTTCTGGTATTGCAGTCCTTTTTGCAGTTGCATCGAATAATCTGTAACAACTCTGGTGGAGCCTAGGGTAGGTTTGTTGGAATAGGGAGATATTTCCCCTCAACCATACGCCATCCCCAATCCCCTGGATTCAAACTGTCACCACAACTCTTCCACTGCATTATCTGGAAGTACACTCGCAAACTCATGAAAACTCGCTGCTGGTGATGTTGGGATTAGAGTTTGAGGTTCAACGTCAGTGGTGCTGCGAGCTACCTTTTCACAGAATTTAATATATCGTAGCTTATCAATCCACCACCATCTCTTCCATTATACAAGGCAATTATAGCCTCCTTACCTGCATCTACAATAAATTATCGATTTGTCCATTGGATCTGGTTGATTTGTACACATTGTAAGAAATTTGCATCTGCTTGGATTTTCTTGATTGCAGTCCCCTTTACCACATTGAAAATACGGGATGTGGTATCACAACGGAGGAGAGCATGAAGAAAAAGGATGTGTTTGCAAATGTTGGTCCAAGTGCACTCTTGGCTTGTTTTAAGTACCAAATTCTATCTTTCTTTGCGTTACTCTTGGGTGTTGGGGCAAGAAATATTTCATGTGAATTAACATCAGCGTAGTAAAGAAGAAGTACAAGAAGATCAGTGTCTTCTCCGACAACAATTGTGTCTTTGATTTTCGACCAGGCTACAGTCTGAACTATGAGAAGGTCATCATCTTGTTTCGCATGGTTTGTCACACAACCTGCTTCTTGTAGTTTTTACTCATATGGTTAATGAATCTTTGTTTGTTTGTTTCGTTATTCAAAAGTCCTCTCTTTTTTCAACTGAAACATCATATCCCCAGTGAAGTTGACAACTACGCCTGTACTGAATCGCGAGCGTCTGAGATGAGTTGTCTTTTATTGTAGGACCATCTTGATAACCATCAAATATGACCACAGCTCTACCATATCTTTTGGTCACATACCTTACATACTGGTTACACAAGCTATCATATGTGACACCTCTTGACCAGGGAAGGTGATGTAGAAGTGAGCCACCATCCAAGATGTATTAAACATCTTTGCTAGGCTGCAGCTGAGGAATATTTATTTGAGACCAACGATAATCTGCAAGTGCTGCTTTGTTGGTAAGAGAGTTAGGGAATTGTGATTCAGACAATGCAGGGGAAACTACAAAGCTCATGCTTAAACAATTCATCCACTTTTTTCCATCGTTCACCAACCGTTTTTAATCTCTGGAACAGTAAACGGGGATACACCTGTACTGTTTCTCCTTGAATCTTTACTGTTGATTGAGCAGCAAGAGTTATTACA
Source organism: Chiridota heheva (assembly GCA_020152595.1). Taxonomy (NCBI): domain Eukaryota; kingdom Metazoa; phylum Echinodermata; class Holothuroidea; order Apodida; family Chiridotidae; genus Chiridota; species Chiridota heheva. The sequence continues at coordinate 652,234 of JAIGNY010002337.1, forward strand.
AGGTCTGCTTTTCGGAATGTGTATTCGTCTGCAGCCTGCTTGGCCATCGATTCCAAAATCTTTTTTCCAATCTCTTTTGCATCATCTACTTTAACGTTTTGTTGAGCTGTTACACCATTTGCTATATTGAACAGTAATGTGTTACCAGAAGATGGATCTCTTTCTCAGAGGTAGCTCACAAGTACAAGAGTGTCATTCATATCGCGTACCTGCCGAGCATTAGACTCATCTCTGTGTTGTTCACTTGTCTCATATGCAATATATGTTATCTGTTGCATGACATTGTTTACCATGGCACATGCAGGATGGACAATAACCAGACTGTCCGCTGAGGTTCGGTTATCCCACGCCCTCTTGTCAAGCCATCTGTAGATTTTACACTTCTTATTAAAAAACTGTTCAACTATGAGATCAGTAGAGAGTCCTGCCAAGTACTTGTCTCTTCGTCTTACCACATAATGTCCATTTCAAACATAGCTTGCACATCCGGATGAGTTTTAGGTAACTCCAGCATTGATTGCAAGTACATGTAAGATGTATGCAGATTTTGCATACAGAGAGTGTCCTAATGCTGCAAAGTAAGGAAGCATATATTAACATACTGCGAGTGCAGTTTCGAGTTTCTGTTTTTTCTGCTTTCAAAAACGTTTTTCAATATATCGATCATATCCATACATTGCAACCTGAGCTTTGCTGGACGTGTTGTCTTCCGTTCTTTTTCTTCTGAGCTTGTTTCGGACTTTCCTTAAAGTTTCGGAAATACATGCTTTATCCACTTATAGTGTTGAATTGATCACAGCTTTGTATATTTCTTCTGCTTTTCAAATATCTATTGGGCAGGAAGGGTCTGTTTGCACATCCAAATCACCTTCATCGCCATCTGTTTTGTGACTTACGGCTATGATGGTTTCCTTAGTTGGCACTGCAACATTGTATGCTTCTGCAGCAAGAATGCTGTTAAGTGCTGCATCCACAAGGAGATAGCCTCACATTTCACTTAATCAGAAGCATACATAAATATTTTGTTTGGTAAGACTAAATATTTTCACAACAATGGGTTAAAGCAGCATAGGGCTTAAAAAAAAGTCATGTAAAAATGAGTATTAAGTTTGAATGGTTTCATCAAATTAATCATTTTCAATATTGAAACAATGGATTAAAATGTTGAAAACATCTGACATTATTATATGATAAAATGATCAAACTCCCATGTTTGCTACTCTAAATCAAGTAAATATGTTATCACCAAGACATTCTGATATATTGCTTTAACTATATGTATGGTGGTCAGATAAGATTTATGCAAATATATATGCTTCTTAACTATGCATCAATTGCAAGAATCAATGTAATGAAATATTCCACTTGGCCAGATATCGCTCATTTTAACTTTAACTTTGTATATATCTTATGCTACTCTAATTGCAAACTATCTATTGCATACAATATGTACATGGTAGCCATTTTGAATTGATGCAGCTTAGGTATATACTTGTTTCTTAATAAAATGGGATTGACAAACTGATGTAATCTAAGATTTTTTCTCATGAAAAAATCCCTATTTATAATCTTAGATCATCTAAATACAATGATACTAAGAAAATTAAGAATATTTGTCCAAGGCGGCCATTTTGGATTTATGCAAATATGTATAGGTGTCCTTCTTTCTAAAAAGGCCAGGGAGATTAGGATATGTCCTGTGCATTCCTACACGCCAAAAAACTACTATTTACCACATTTAACCATGTAAATCTGTTGTTTTGAAGTCAAACTATTGTATATAATATATGTACGGAGGCCATTTTGGATTTATGCAAATTAGGCATATTTCGCCTTCCTAGATTTTATAGACTTTGACAATTTTTTTCCTGGGGCCTAAAAAAAGCATGGTGACAAAATAAATTATGTTGCAATTAGTTTGGGGTTTGGCCCTTATTGGGGCTAGATTTACTAGCCTATACAATTTAACGTTACATAAAAAATAACATAGTATAACATAGCATTACCTAATATAACATTGACTGAATTCAAACACACAGTTTTTAAAGGAATACCTAAAGAGCTTCTTCAGCCTAGCGTACTCCATTGCAAACGTCACACATTTCCAAATCTTTAAAGGCCATTTCTTGTATTAATGTGGGGAAAACTTCAATCAACTTCAACGTTTCTTATTGGCAGATCATATTTACACACATATTGACAAGCCAATCAAAAACTTCAGCGGCACTAGCGTTGGCGGCACTAACGTCGGCGGCACTAACGTCGGCGGCACTAACGTCGGCGGCACTAACGTCGGCGGCACTAACGTCGGCGGCACTAACGTCGGCGGCACTAACGTCGGCGGCACTAACGTCGGCGGCACTAACGTCGGCGGCACTAACGTCGGCGGCACTAACGTCGGCGGCACTAACGTCGGCGGCACTAACGTCGGCGGCACTAACGTCGGCGGCACTAACGTCGGCGGCACTAACGTCGGCGGCACTAACGTCGGCGGCACTAACGTCGGCGGCACTAACGTCGGCGGCACTAACGTCGGCGGCACTAACGTCGGCGGCACTAACGTCGGCGGCACTAACGTCGGCGGCACTAACGTCGGCGGCACTAACGTCGGCGGCACTAACGTCGGCGGCACTAACGTCGGCGGTGTGTAGCAGATTTACTGGTGCTGTGTCTCCAATTTCTTGTGACGAGATTCCCTCTGCTCTAACAAATGTGATCAACCATTAGGCCCATAGAGCTAGTGCTTAGGCCCATAGAGCTAGTGCTTAGGCCCATAGAGCTAGTGCTTAGGCCCATAGAGCTAGTGCTTACCCATGACTCCCTCTGGGCGGAACGTCAGTCCACGCAGGTTAACTCCCCAGCAAAGTTACATATTCACAAACGGATCTATGTCATTGCATTTAACATATATTGGAATTTAAATGTGATTTTTCCATACAAGTTCGAAGACTTTTTCGCTCAGATCTTAATTCCCATGCATATTATTATAATCAAACAAAATACCCTAGTTGTTTATTATCTGCTTAGATTTGAATATTATTACGGCAAAATAGTGTTAATCAAACAGTCTTGATCAGCCATATGTCGTAATTTATATACGTTTTCACAAAATTCGAGAAATCATCCTCCCAGATTTGAATTCCTATTTGAAAAGACAATACAAAAGTATTCCTAGGTGTATTTCGTAGTTTACTATCATCACGGCAGAAAAGTGTTAATCAAACATTAGCAAAACGACCTTAACCTTAAAGTATGTATTCGTGAGGAATATAGTGTAATTACATTCAGATTGAGCTACAATGGTTATCATTCAACCACAACTTTAAAGAATATTTTGGTATTAAAAGACAGGACATTTTAGGTAAAGTTAATTAGTTAGTTGGTTATATTAGATCAAGCAGTCTTCGACTCGAAGCAGTCTTTGAATAGAATCAGTTTACTTCAAACAGTGGTCTGAGTATAGCCATTAGAACAGAACAGTACACAGTACCCAGTGTTAAGAGTGTTAAGAGTATTAGCAGTGTGGTGAAAGATAGTTCAGTATATAAGAGCAGTTGCAGAAATAAAGTGTGTATCATCAATTCAGCAGATCCTTGGATTTGTCTTCTCCTTGATGTTGTCTGTACTGATGGTGTTAAAATAAATAGTGGTAAGGATATGGCTGAGGTTTTGAATGACTATTTCGTGTCTGTGCTATCGAGTCCCTTGCTAATGATGTTGTGGATTAACTTAGTGTGCACTCTCCAGTATCCATTAAGGCTGTTGAATTTGTCAGTTGATGTTGTGTCTAAAAGTTGAATGGTTTAAATTCAAATAAAGCACCCTGTCCGGAGGGTGTACATCCTGCTGTCTTACGCGAGTGTTCTGATGTTCTTTCTGTTCCCCTGTGTATTATCTTTTCAAAGTGTTTTGATCTTGGTGTTGTTTCTAGTGATTGGAGATTTGCTAATGTCACTCCTATTTCTAAAAAGGGTGACCACAGTGTTCTCTGTAACTATAAGCCAGTAAGTCTAATTATTTTTGTGTGCAATCTCATGGAGTCCATTATTAAGCATGTTGTTCTGAATCATTTATTAGTCAATGGTTTGTTGAATTTGTCTCAACATAGGTTCTTACCTAAGAGGTCTTGTGTTTCTAATTTATTAGAGTTTCTTGATGGCGTTGTTAAACCAGTTGATTCTGGTCACATATTGTGGATGTTATCTATTTACATTTCATTTCTTTTTGATGATGTTCCCTTAGGCAGACTCATGATGGAAACAAGTGCGATTGGTTTGGAGGGAAAGTGTGCCAGTTTGATAAATTCTTGGTAAGTTAATAGGTCACAAAGAGTTGTTGTTAATGGTGAAATTTCTCCATGGAGGAAGGTTGCAAGTGGTGTTCCTCAGGGTTCTGTGTTGGGTCCGCTTCTTTTCTTAATCTTCATTAATCATATTGATGTTTCCCTTGGCTCCAGGATAGGTAAATTTGCTGATGACACTAAACTGTACAGGATTGTTGATGATCCTAGGGATTCTTCACTGTTAATACAAAGTTATTCATTTTGGTCAGAGCAATTTGAGTTTTAATTACTGCATGAATGCTTCAAATCTTGGTTGTGTTGATCAAGAAAGGGATTTAGGCGTTGTCATTACTAGCAATCTGAAGCCTTCTAAACAGTGTGCTCCATCAGCTGCAAGAGCAATTATAGTGTTTGGTTTGATTACAATTTTTTTCTTTTTCTTGGTAGAGAGATTGTTCTTAATTTGTATAAGCAGTTGGTCTGGCCTCACCTTGAGTATGCTATTTAGGCTTGGAGTTTTTTATGAGAAGAATAAGTTCATTTTGGAGCAGGTTGTGAAAGGTTCAGCGAAGAGCTACTAGACTTATTTCTGAAGTAAGGAATTTCTCTTATGAATCTAGGTTGCGAATTCTTGGTTTGACTACCTTTAAATTGATAAGAGTACGTGGCGATAAGCTTCAGGTTTTTAAATTTCTATCTGGTAGTGATGCTTTGACTTCCTGTTATTTCTTGCACGTTTCAGCTAATCCCCATGTGACACGTGGTAACAGTCTGAAGTTGGCCAAAGAGTTTTCACGGATAGATAATCGGCGTTTTAGTTTTTCGCAAAAAGTTTTTAATGAATGAAATAGTTTGCCTTAGTGGGTAATTACCTCCAATTTTGTTCACAATTTCAAAGTCAACCTTGATAAGTTCTTTACTAACTCTGGGCTTCTTTGATCTTTTTTTGTGTGGCAGGGGTGGTATTAGTTTAGGCTTTAAATGGGGTGGCTAAACCTTCTTAGCCCATCATCTTGTTATATTATCAACAATTATATATCAACAATATGGTTTCACGTTAAAATAGTTTTATCTCAGCTGCATTCATTCTTGAACAGTTGAAGCATATTTAGACATGTACCAATAAATTATATTCAAACTTTCCGTTTTGCATATTATTGTGTGTGGTGGTTTTTATGCATATTAATGTGTCTGTTGGTTTTTATGCATATCATTGTGTCTGGTCGTCCTATATGGAACATGGATGGGGGCCATGCAGGACACAGGATAAAATATATACCATGTGGTATGCATCAAGGGCTATATCAGGCATGATTATTTGACTCCGCATTTTTTTTCTTATTCAACAAGTCGTTTGCAGATAAATTATTAAATGGACTGACAGACTTTCATACATAATGTGCTCAATCAGGGACTTTGATGGCTAGGACGAGACTTCTTATGGAGCCTATATGATGTCATGTGGGACATGGGGTGGATGCCATGTGAAACATGGGGTGGGATGCCATGTGGAACAGGGTGGGATTCCATGGATGATATGTGGTGGAATGCCATGTGGGACATAGGATGGAGTGTTATGGGATGGGATGTCATATGGGACATGGGATGCCATGTGGGACATGGAGTGGGATGCCATGTGGGACATGGGGTAGGATGCCATGTGGGCCATGGGGTGTGATGCCACGAGTAACACAGAGTGTTAAGTAGGTTGGGATGATATATGGTGGAATGCCATGTGGGACATAGGATGGAGTGCTATGGGATGGGATGTCATATGGGACATGGGATGCCATGTGGGACATGGAGTGGGATGCCATGTGGGACATGGAGTGGGATGCCATGTGGGACATAGGTAGGAGGCCATGGGGAAATGGAATGTGATGCCATGTGGGACATAAAATAGGATTTTATTGGGAGGATACCATATGTGGAACATATGATGGGATCCAATGTGGGCATAAAGTGGGATGCCATGTGGGACATCAGGTTGGAAATCACTGATGTGGGACATAAGGTGGGATGTCATGGGGACATGGAGAGGGATGCCATGTGGAACACAGGGAGGGATGCCATGAGGCATAGGTAGGATGCCATGTGAGACATAGGGAGTGATGCCAAGTGGGACATATGATTGGATTAATGTGGTACATAGGATGGGATTCATATGGAACATAGGGTTGGATGTCATGTGGGTCATAGGGTGGGATTCCATGTGGTATATATGGTGGAATGCCATGTGGGACAAGGGATGGGATTAGATGTTATGTGAGACATGGGGTGGGATGCCATTTTGGACATGGGATAGCATCCATGTGGGACATAGGGTGGGATGTCATATGGGTCATAGGATGGGATGCCATGTGCGACATACGGTGGAATGCCACGTGGGACATATGATTGAATGTCATGACATATGGTTAAATGTCATGTAGGACATATGGTCGGAATGCCATGTGGGACATATGGTAGAATGCCATGTAGGAGATATAGTGGAATACCATGTGGGACAAGGGATGGGATGGTATGTCATGTGGAACATTGGGTGGGATGCCATGTGGGATATGGAATGCCAGCGAAACTTAGTGTGAGATGCCAGTTTTGTAATTAGCCGGGTCATATGATATGGGTTTCAATTTGCATGGGCATGCGAACCATGACGGTCTTTACCGTTCTAGTTATACATATTAATGTGTTTTGTGGTTTTATGGATATTAATGTGCCTGGTGGTTTTTATGCATGTTCATGTGTCTGGGTGGTTTTTGTGCATAATAATGTGTCTGGTGGTTTTTATGATATTCATGAGATATTGTTTGTTCTTTTCAATTACAATATTGTGCTATTTAATATCAAAACATAATAACTTTCTATTTTTAGCATATCGTTGTCTTTTATCTAGTAATGAAAAGTCTTTAGATTCATAATAGACCTGTAGCCTGTGGAAACATGTATTTGATATCTTTAAACTTTACTATAGCAGTATAGTTAGTTACTAATAAATGCAGCTTTAAAGAACGTCATTTTAGGTTTGAACAATGCTTTTATCTCTTTATAGCTGTTATGGTTGTTATGGGCTAATAATTTAAAGCAAATATTAAGCATTTCAAGTGAAGGTGAGAATTTCGGGTATTTCTCAACGTAGTATCACATACTTACCACATATATTCGTTCTCTTAAAAGCAGTTAGGCCTCTTGCTTTATAAAATGTTTAACATTTTATCCGGTGATAAAAATATCTTCATAATAGATACATCTATGGAGACATCTATTTGATATCTTTTTACTTTATTAAAGTTACAAGTAAGAAGCTTTAAAGAACGTGACTTCAGATTTAGATAATGCTTAATCTCTTTATAACTCTTTTTGTTGTAAGGGCTAATAATTTAAAGCAAATTTCAAAGCCTTTGAAGTCAAGATCAGTATGTAGGTAATATTACATATTTAGTTCAAATAAGTCGACAATAAAATGCTCAATTTCACACAACACATCGAAGATTGATTTGAGCAAGGGATGGTAACCGGAGTTGTCTTTGTTAAGCTATCAGCAACATTTTACATCGTGGATCACAGATGTCTTCTCAGCAAGATCTTAGAGATGACAGAACATTAGGCGAACAGAGCTGATAGAAAGCATGATCAAGAACGCACTATTCTTTGCTGAGTTAGGAGGAAAAGAAGCAGATGGTGTAGGTTGAAAATGGTCTTCCTCAAGGCGATGGGCTTCCACCGCTCCTCTTTAACCTTGAACATGAACAACACGAACAACAAACCAAGAAGTGATGATACCTACCGCTTTGTATATGTTGATGAACTGGGTGTCGCTGCATAGGATACTGACGTCACTGTTGTGAAAGATAGGCTTGTCCAGCGCCCCGAATTAACTAAGACTATATTATGAAGAGAACCACCATCGTGCTAATCCATGAAAGATGCATTTGTGTGCCTTTCACCTAAAAGTCCGTGACGCCAACCACAGGTAACCTAGTATGGAACAACTTTGGATTAATGCAAGCACCCAGCTTACATTGGAGTCACCCGTGATCTGGTGATCGTTGCTCTCCTTCAAAACCCATATTGAAAAAACAAAAACAAAGGTGAGCACACGTAACAGCATTGTCAGTAAATTCACAAACACAAGATGAAGTGACCCTGCGTTCCACTGCTATAGCTCTCTGTTACTCGGCCGCTTAGCATGCCGAGATTGGGAAAGAATCTACTCATGCCTATAAAATAGATCCGCTCTTAAAACGAGCTGCCGACTAAATTACTTACTTACCTCACCACTCCTATCTTCTGTATCCGTCTGGTGTCAAGTCAGGGCTATTCTACTGTTGTTAGTGGGTTCTCTTTGGAGTACATGCCCAATCAGTTTTCATCTTTGGTCTTTCATTGTAATACTCAGTAACTACACATTTGTTCTTTCAGAGAGCTCCTCATTAATTATATTTTCTGCCCATCTGATGCAAAATTCTCCTCAAGCACTTGCTGTTGAATATATCGATTCTTCCATGTCTCTGAAGCATACAGTAATACCGTGTGTACATTGTTATTAGGATCCTCAATTTGTTCCTTCTAGAGTATGATTCAGAGTTCCAGATCATTCCTAGCTGAGCTAAAGCTCCACTTACTGCCCTTAGCCGTCTGGTTATGTACTTCCAGGATCCCCATGGTTGCTTAGAGTTACTTCTAAGTATGCGAAGGACTTAACATCTTCAATGTTTTCACCATTAACTTTGATTGGCTCGTTAGTTTGTTGTTAAGTCTCATCACCTTGGTTATTAATCTTGGTCCTACATATATGCCGCTTATATTTAGTTCTTGGTCTTCTCTTGCATCTGTTTTCTATTACTTGATGATAACGCTATATCATCTGCATATCCTAATTCTTCTAGTTGCGTTATAAAATCCATCTGATTCAATTATTTTTTCTCTCATCTCCTTCATCATTATCCAGTCAACAATCACTATTAACAGAAAACCTGACATAACGCATTCTTGCTTTACTCAGTCTCTACTTTAAACCATGTTAATAGCTTCCCATCACTTAACACAGCGGTTTCACTCAATTCATACCAGTTCTTAAGAATTCTGACCATCATTCCTGAACTCCGTCCTAGAATCCTCCATATCTTTAATCTTTCAATTCTGTCAATCAAAAGTTTTACGAAAATCCACAATACTGGTGTACAGTGGTGCTTTCCATTCAATGCTTTTCTCATCTATGTTTCTCAGTACAAAACATTTGCTCAGTTGTTACTCGATCTTTCTTAAAAACGTCTTGCTTTTCTTAGAGCCTTCTCTACCTCAATTTTCATGCTGTCAACTAGAATTCTACCAAACATCTAGCTTGCACTTGGTAAAAGCGATATGCCTCTCAAATTATACAATGTGTTTGATCTCATTTCTTTGGTATGGCTACTATAACACTCTTACCCCATTCTGTAGGTGTGTCTTCATTACAGGCTGCCTTAAACCCTAAAACACCAAAAGTTTGTAAATCATGGCTGGTATAGCTCCACCTGCCATCAGAAGATCAGCAGCTAGCAAGAAAGATCGTCAGCGGCAACAAACAGATGAACGATATCCTATGTATGGACACATACCCGCTCGGACTCGCCTCCCGTCAAGGAGTTCGTCTTACGTCAAGGAGCTCGCCTAACGTCAAGAAGTTCGTCTGACGTCAAGGAGCTCGCCTGACGTCAAGGAGTTCGCCTCACGTCAAGGAGTTCGCCTCACGTCAAGGAGCTCGCCTCACGTCAAGGAATTCGCCTTACGTCAAGGAGCTCGCCTCACGTCAAGGAGTTTGCCTCATGTCAAGGAGCTCGCCTCACGTCAAGGAATTCGCCTCACGTCAAGGAGCTCGCCTCACGTCAAGGAGTTCGCCTCATGTCAAGGAGTTCGTCTCATGTCAAGGAGTTCGCCTCACGTCAAGGAATTCGTCTCACGTCAAGGAGTTTGCCTCACGTCAAGGAGTTTGCCTCACGTCAA
>JAIGNY010002337.1:667500-712500 GCA_020152595.1 Chiridota heheva
TTGACGCAAAAATCACTTAAAGTTCATCCTTTGGTGAAAAATATCTCAGGCAGCAATATTTCCATGGCTTGGATCTACTTTTAGCTGAGTTGAATCGACGTTTCAACCAAGAGACCTTATATACGATCTTAAAGATGGTACACCATCAGACTTTCCAACGGAGGCGCCATAAGTACAGCACCTTTATGTAAATGACGTCGTCATTAAACGCTTACGAACACACTTGTCTATGGTACCCTATGGTGTTAAGGGTGTCGGAAGGAACTAGGGCTGAAATTTCAATGACGTCTTTTCTTCATTTAAAATTTATAATGAGGATCTGAACCAGAAAAAAAATCTTCAGTTGTTTTATGTCAGGGGTGAGAGAAGACATTTGAATCTGGAAGGCCCGGAAGGAAAGAGAAAGGCAAGGGGAGGGTGAAGGGGGGGGGGGGTACAGAATTTAAGGGCCACTTTTTCGACTGACATATTTTAAAAGCAGTATAACTTTAGGGATAATAATGTGGCCCTAACTGTAACATCAGAAAATTTCTTTAAAAAATTTGGTCAGCTGGTGAACCTTTTTCCTTTTTCTTCTTAAATTTACAGCTACGAAAGTTTGTGAATTAGGAAAAGTCACAACAAGATCTACAAGATTTGGACATTTTATAGATCATACGTCTCGAAATCGGAAATATTTACATCACAATTAGTCAATTCGGAATAGATGTGTTAAAAGCAAGTACAGAAGATAAGTGTTATTAAATTGTATAAACAGTTTATATGTTTAGGATGTTTTTCATCATTTTCTCAGTTGCACATTTAGCAGCTCACGTCTTTAGCGAGTCAGTGGCAAGGGCTCCATTGTTTTCTCCCGGACAAATTAAAAGTACCCCACTGTTGAGATTTGGGTATAGTTTGCACATAGCAACTGTTTTGGTTATACTTTCCTCAATCTGTCAACAAAAAGATCGGTCATGATAAGAGGACTTGTCTTAAATATTTGAAAGAACATTCAAGTTTGATTTCTGAAAACGGACATTTCTAACTTTGCAAAAATAAGGTGGAGGATGGCACGTCATTTCCAGGGCCCCATTTAAAAGATGCTCCACTAAATTATAAGCTGAAAATAAACGTTGGCAGAAGCAAATATTCTTCTTTTTTTAGATGAAAGAAAGTCCAATTGTTTTCAGAGTAAAAAAGTCCAGTTGTTTGGCACCCAAAGCGCGTGCTCCACAGTTCCGCCACCTATGGTTCCAGTCATTTAGTGTTCAATTCCTGCAAGTGTAGTTCCAAACTATGAACAATTTGTTCCTTAATAATATGAATTTGAAGGGTACCTCCTGCCCCATCCCCGTGGTTCCGAAATCGCTGGATGTTGCATAAAAGGCCTTGTTTAACGACAGCTAGCCATCATCTGCAAATAAAACATGTAAAAGTCGCTGATATTTTACAAAGCATGGATCAGGTTGATCAGCATTATGGGTGTGGGAATTAAGATTCACCTTAGGTTACGAGCGGAAAAATGTACTGGTAAATGATTTCTATCAACGTTAAAGTTGCTACTACCAAAAAATTCAAATTTTGGGAAATTTCCTTCATTTCCGGGCATTTTTTCTTCTTCCAATTTTTTAAACAATTTCAATTTGGGAAAAAACTCCTTCATTTTCATGCAGTTTTGTCGATATTTCGAGAATTCTTCCTTCAATTATCGGGAAAATCGATGATATTTTTCTCGCTCTAAAATTTATTTCCATAAGAACTGTGACGTAGGCGATATTTGAAGACGTGGGTTAGGGATTCTATAAAGTGCTCTACTGCGCATCTGTACTGCGTAATAGAACATGGGATACGCCGTAACTTATCAAAAATGTTTAAACCGAAAAGAGCTAAAATTTCCATAACATACAAATCCAGAACTAAGAAATCCAATGGAAACGATGCAGAAGGCATCATCTGATCATAGATCACATTTATGTGACGACTTGGGAAATAATTCCGTATCAGTTTGAGCCTTTAGGTTCCAAAACGGCGTCGGATACAAAAGAGGCTGACCTAAGCCTATGTACGACCGAACTCAGGCCCCAAACAGTAACAAGTTTCCCAATGTATCTTCAACAAAGAAAATTAAAAAGTAAAACACTTTTCAAACGATCTTCAAAACAAAACAAAACAAAACAAACATTCTTACAATCAATCCAAACATGAAATATCAAGCTTCAAATTGTAATTATAAAGGCTTTCAATCCGTAACAATTTCCTTGTAACTTAGAACGACATACTTGCAGTGTATACAGTACAGCTACAATCGTGGCATTCCCCCCACCCCTTTCAATGTTGGGCGCTTTAAAAATACATGGTGAAATGCGACTTCAACATTGATCGAGGGGAGTAGTGATTTGTCCCAACTACTTTTGGCCACGATTATCTGAGCGCCTGTACAAAGTATATGACAGCCAACGACGTGATAATGAAGTAATGGGAATTCATAGTTGTAGAGGGCAAGTTCATGACATCGTTCAGAATGAGGTGTGCACCATATGAAATACAGTAGGGGGGCATCTAATGCGATATACTTGTACGTACTCCTTTGGCGAGCCTTTCGTTTAGAAATTGAGAGTATTACGTTTAGACAAAATAAATAATGAAGGAAACAAGTTGTATGGCCGTTGTCGTCAATTTTAAATTTTAAGAATTGAAGACATGTTTACGACAGTGAGCACCATATTAGAAACCATAAGTGTGCAATTTTGGCTACTCCACAGGAAGTGATGAAATACGGGATCAATAACATTATAATAAATGTGGATTCAATCAATTCCGGAAATAATCAGCGCAATGATCTGATTATAGTAGTGGCACCGCAGCGTGGTCTTTTGCACTGCCGCAAAGTTGAGGCAATCGATTTGCAATAAATCCTGTCGTTTTCTGATATCCTTAATTTAAAAATATAATCTGTTATTGTCTCATAAGGAAATTAAATTTGACAAATATACACTATCTACATCTCCCTAAAGGACCATACTCAATTTCTGTATAGTTCTTTAGAAACCAACGGGTTGCACTATATATGTTGTAGAGCTTGATCGATAGGTTACTCTTTCTCTGTTATTTTCCGCAAACCGTCTGACCGTGATATGCGTGCTTTTTGCATAGGCATATGCCGCAAACCGTCAAAGGGTGTGCACTTTTCATGCAACCCCTTATGGCTTAGTGCTTTTATATGCAAATGATTTTTAATTCATCATGTCATGCATTCTTTCATGATGGTACATTCCTTCTAATTTATAATTCAGAATGTGCGACAAACGTAAAGAAATATGCAAATATTCTAGCAAAATGATCCAGAAGTCATTCATGTAATCGAAATTAATGGAAATTAATTTTGAAACCCGCGGTTATTTTCTCAATCGAAAAGGCAACATCAATGCCAGAAATCAAAGCTTTCTATCTGAACACCAAGTTAATATACAGAATGCTTCCACTTGGCAGTTAATATTACCCCCCCCTTCCCCCTATCAATGCTTGGAATCAAAGCTTTCTATCTGAATACCAAGTTAATATACAGAATGCTTCCACTTGGCAGTTAACATTACCCCCTTCCCCACATCAATGCTGGAAATCAAAGCTTTCTATCTGGAATTCCAAATCAATATACAAAATGCTTCCACTTGGCAGTTAATATTACCCCCTTTCCCTCACATCAATCATCAATGCTGGAAATCAAAGCTTTCTATCTGGAATTCCAAGTTAATATACAGAATGCATCCACTTGGCAGTTAACATTATCCCCTCCCTCTCCCCCTCACCCCCACTTCACCTTCATTACCACCACCACCACATGTGCATGAATTGACATAATTCCCTATACAAAACTGCCCATTTCCGCACATTGTTTTTTATTGAAATGCTGATTAACCCCTCATCACGTCCTACCCTTCATTTTTGCTTACGCCGCACACTCCTCCCCCTCCCCACTTAGATAAATAATCTAAAAAATCCGTTTTAATGTATACCTGAGAAGAAAATGTTATTTTTCTGAGATCCTATGTATAATTCCTTTGAAAATTTTCGGATACAAAGTTCAGACTATATTCTCCAGTAATCATTTTCTGCAGTCCCACCGCTGCCCCAGTTTAATTTTACACAACCTACAGCATGCTACCTGTTCCCTGTCGACTTTTAATTCTTAACTATTATTTTCCTCAATCCTAATGTTATCCCCATTACACCTAAATACTTTGTACAGGTGCTCAGACAATCGTGGCCAAAATTGTTGGGACAAAACCGCTCAAAAATTTTGACCTGCATTTTCCCCCTCCTTTCCCCTCTCAATTTTCTGCGCTCTGCAAAAATTATGGTAAAATGCGACTTTCAACATGTGCGCTTTGCAAAAACATGGTAAAATGCGACTTCAAAATTGATCGAGGGGAGTAGTGATTTGTCCCAAGTACTTTTGGTCACGATTGTCTGAGCCCCTGTACAAAGTATGTGACAGCCAATGACGTGATAATAAAGTAATGGGAATTCATAGTTATAGAGGGCAAGTTCATGACATCATTCAGAATGAGGTGTGCACCATATAAAATACAGTAGGGAGGGACATCTAATGCGATACACTTGTACGTACTCCTTTGACGAGCCCTTCGTTTGGAAATTGAGAGGTTTATGTTTAGATAAAATAGATAATAAAGGAAATAAGTTGTATGGCCTTTGTCGTCAATTTTGAATGTTTAGAATTAAAGACATGTTGACGACAGTGAGCACCATATTAGAAACGCCCACAAATGGTGACATAAGTGTGCCACTTTTGGCTACACCACAGGGAAGTGATGAAATACGGGACCAATAACATTATAATAAATGTGGATTCAATCAATATAATAATCAGCGCAAGTAACTGATTATTGTAGTGGCACTGCAACGTGGTCTTTTGCACTGCTGCAAAGTTTAGGCAATAAATCCTGTCGTTTTCTGATATTTTTTTAACTTTTAAAATATTAAAAAATAATCTTTTAATGTCTCATAAGGAACTTGAATTTGATAAATAAATACTATCTACATCTCCCTAAAGGACCATATTTAATTTCATGATAGTTCTCGAGAAACCAACGGTTTGCACTATATAGGTTGTAGAGCTTGATCGATATGTTACTTTTTCTCTATTATTTGCCGCAAAGCGTGATATGCGTGCTTTTTGCATAGGCATATGCCGCAAACCGTCAAAGGGTGTGCACTTTGCATAGCAAACCCCTTATGGGTTAGTGTTTTTATATGCAAATGACTATAAAATTATCATGTTATGCGTTTTTTCATAATGGTACATTCCTTCTAATCTACAATTCAGAATGAACGACAAATTTAAAGAAATATGCAAATATTCTAGCAAAATGATCCAAAAATCATTCATGTAATCGAAATTAATGGAAATTAATTTTGAAACCCGCGTTTATTTTTCTAATCGAAAAGGTAACATCAATGCTGGGAATCAAAGCTTTCTATCTGAACACCAAGTTAATATACAGAATGCTTCCACTTGGCAGTTATCATGTATCAGGATGTGTGCATATTAAGCAGGTTATTTGCATAATAGATTCCATGCAGAATGTTAGACCTCTGCATTACTAAGTTAGGAATGCTTTGCATCTATATTCACAAATTTTACTGTCGCAGGAATATGGAAAGCATTGGAGATTATGGATGAGAATTGGGAGTTCTGTGTTAATTTAAATTGGCATATTTGCATAACAATTTAAATACTTGTTTTATATACATCTTTTAAAGTAGTGTGGATGTGGTCAGATTATACCAAGGTAAATTAAATAAAGTGTTGCATTCATATCATTTGTGTTATTTGCATAACAACAGAGTTTTGTGGAACAGGTTTAGCCAGGTCGGATATGTGTGGTTGGGGGTTGTGTTTGCATTATTTATTACTGTTGCCAACCATGATCATAAAAGTCGTAACACTTTTTCTTATCTATGTTACTTCTAAAACATACATTGTTACTAATAGTAAAAGGAGAAAACCAAAATATATGCCAGGTGAGACTTACTAACTTCACATTTCTAATTATATTGGATCATGCAAATAACAATTGCTTCATCTTATTGAAAAGTTCATGCACTGCAATCTTGTATTTCATGGTTGTAAAATGCAATTATATATGAAAGGAGGCAGGTTTGAACTGGACAATTGGATTACATCAGAGGAATGTAGAAAATTTGTTGTATCGTGTGACATCAGTATGCCCTTTACAGTAAGATAAGATACAAGGGCGATGTTTATTTGAATGTCTATTCCTGTGAATATCATTTTCATATGATAAGACGACTTAAAAAAATGGTAGAAAACCCGGTGTTTGATATCTCATTCCGTTTTGAATTAT
This sequence comes from Chiridota heheva, assembly GCA_020152595.1. Classification (NCBI taxonomy): domain Eukaryota; kingdom Metazoa; phylum Echinodermata; class Holothuroidea; order Apodida; family Chiridotidae; genus Chiridota; species Chiridota heheva. The sequence continues at coordinate 673,869 of JAIGNY010002337.1, forward strand.
TTCATTTCAAAGATTTCATCAGCGTGTTGAATAGCGACTAGTCTGCCAGAGCAGTGTACCGACGTGTGGTGTTATATGTAAATCCAAGATAGTTTTTAATGTGCATCTTTTTAACCTATTAGGATTTTTTTTGTAATTATTGAGATGAGGAATAACATTCACTTTATAAGAACATGTACTATTCTGCTCATCCGCACATATAGGCCTACCTTAGGCTACGCTCTGAATTAAAGAAATAATATATATGTTTAAGTTTATCTATAAAATCACAATGTATATCGAACTGGTAAATTTTGTACGTTAAAATGAACACATGAAGATCTTAATGTTTAGAATTTTATACACGACAAATATGGTAAAATGTAGTCCAGTAAACCAACCAGTGAAAAATGCAATTGAAAAGCTTGTTCAGTTTCAGTTATAACCTTATCGAGTGTTGCAGGACGCCATTTTAGCTCTTTGAAACATTGCAAGGTTTTCAGAAATACTTTAAAGGATATCTAAAACTGTCAAATAAACATGTATATATTACATGTAGTTAATGAAATTATGACAAGCGCTTTCGTGACAAACATATTTTCCATGAAACCTGTCAATATGAAAAGAAAGTTGTCTTTAAGCCCAGTTTCATTTTTTCCCCAGGGGCCTGTGCTGATTCTTAAAACCAACGAACACAGGATGGGAAATGAATTAATTAATTTGGAATATTCTTACCATTTGACTGATGCGCTGTCCTTAATTATGATGCATATGATATCCCGACGCTCTACTTGAATAAAGACGATTGAATGTTTTGAAGTATTTGTAAAACATTTACTCCTTGAATGTGTCAAGAAATTTAACAGACAGTGCAAATATTGCATTTGGGACAATTCACAGTGTAGAAACATAACATTGAGATGCCTTAATATTGTTGACAAACCACACTTTATTCAAACCGAAAGTTAGATTCGTGCCGATTTGATAGTTTTGGTAGATAAAACGTGCTGTGTCAAAATAACAGTTAAAGTAAAACTCAAGACCACCTTCGTTGTTTTCTGTTGTATATAACGTGTGATGTTCCATACATTTATTGTAGTATAAAGAACAAAAGAGAACATAGCATGTCATGTGTCTTTCATTGTGGTTTGCTTATTTCAAACACAGCCAGTTGATTTAAACATTTGAAGCAGCCCAAATTGTTGCCTCGTCCAGGAAAAAGTCTTATATGCTATTCAAAAAATAAGGTTGATATAAAGAAGAACAAATCGGGAACACTGGTAAGACAACATTTGGAATACGGTATCATTTATAACAAAAAAATATAGACAATTTTGATGTAGAAATGTTGAATTCCCTAGCTGACTTTCATGTGCTGTTCCTTGTGTGCAAGCTATTTCATATTTGTCTACTCGTACATGTGTATATAGGTCGTATGGTGGGTAGCTGTCATGTCAAATTTATTCAATGTGAAGAAAAAATAAACAAGAGAACATGAGTTGCCACCTATCTCTGATCTTTAGCTCATTATTTTTATCATTATCATTATGTCTTCAAACATGGCTAGTCGACTTTAACATTTGAGTTAATCCAATTGTTGTTTCAAGTTTGTCTCAAGACAATTTTTTTACAAGACATCTTACAACAACTAGTTGTCATTCAACAACTAACGTTGCTATGGTGTGAATATTTGTTGCCAAAAAGGAAAACAACATAGCAAGAATATAGATAAGACAGACTTTACAATGTGTTATAAATTGAAAGAATCTCAGGATTTAAAGGTAATAAACCAGCAGGCTCTTTGCAGCTTAAAGCTGTAACAAATATTTGATAGAAAAGCTGCAGTGTTGATAGAAAAGTTTGATCAGGAAATGTTGAATACCTTATTTTAGGTTTTACGATGAAGGCGATCCTCCATTACACAATGTCCAAAATAATTATAGGAATATAGTATTAGGAGAGAAATTGGTTACGGGTGCACTGGATATCCGATCAGGCCGGATTATCTGACCAGATTTCACTATTAGTAGAGTCAATATACCACGTAACCCCAAACAAATTGCAAGAAAAGGTTTTTTTGCATTTTTTGGTACTATTTGACCTGGAAATTAACATACTAAAAGTTGGCAAAAATCTGACCACCGGAAAGGGTCTAATTATGACGTCATACAAAATGGCTGCCAATATGTAATAAAATGCTTAATTTCAATGATTTGCATATGGTTTCTGGCATCTTTAAGTATGAAATCAAGTTTAAGGCATCATTATCTTACATAATTGTTAATTTTTCAATCTAACCAATGTACCTGTGTGACGTTATGCTGTGATAGTGTCATCTATGACGTCCTATGACGTCATTATGTCATGTATTTTTCTTAATATCATGATTCTTTCACTGTGATGCCCTGGATGAGCTGTGGTTTTATTGGCTAACTTTTTGTCATCTATTCGTGTTCATTGCAATATAGATTTTAACATCATCAACCACTTAATGAATTAATATCGGCATTTAATGTGAATTAATATCGACATTTAATGTTTTCCTTGTGCAGTTATAGATTAGAAGACATAAATGCACATATTGGTTTGTTTGGTAATTTCTAGTGTTTCAGCTTTACCTTTGCAGTCACATGCAGCCTTCATTACCATCATCATCTGATACTGGGTTGAGGGATATATTTTACAAGTGTCTTCTTGACAAGGTCCACAGGCTTGGGTACATTCAAGGCCATGTTTTTTGCAGCTACATTTGAGTGTGCGGCAACCTGTCGAGCAGTTGCAGTGTATCATTTTCAACAGACTTTCAGGAGCAGGGCTTTTGTCCATCATGAGTGGAATCAGTTGACCCCTTGTACATTCCAGCCCCAGTCTGTAGGATCCATGCCACCGTCCGTACACATCCACACCATAACTTGAAGATATACCCTCCGTGAGTGAAGTTTTGTGGCTGATGTTGTTGGGGCAGCCTTTCGGGTGCCACAAAAGTCTTTGCTGTGGCCACTTTTTTGCAAAGGAAGCTGTAGCGCAATGATGCCAGAGAGTCAGAATGAGTCTTATTAAACAATGAAAGCATTTGTTTGCAGCCGGTGGTTTCTACAGTCTCTGGATTTGCCTTTGGTGTGCGAAAGATCTTGAAACAAGCACGCAAGACAGATTCGCCCTTAATGACCTTTCTGAAGATGGACTTCTTTCCAACCCCAAAAAATCGTGAGGTAGTGTCGCATCTGGAAAACGCATGGGCAAACAACAGATCAGAGCACACTTCTTCCCCTAGTAACAGTTTCAGAACTTTAATGCTATACACATTTGGTTTACCTTTGTCTAATCTAAAGTACAGGTCTTTGCAGTCATTCGTAGTTCCATGATACAAGAGCAAAACAAAAAGATCTGTATCTTCCCCGATGAGAGTTGTTGACTTGAAGGATGCCATTGTGATTGCTGCTTTTACGATGTCGACATCAGCATCACCCTCAGCCTGAATAACGTTGCAGCCTTTCTGGCGCAAGTATTATGTCATCAGGTTAATAAGGGCCGGTTTATTCATTGTGTTTGAAAGAAAATCCTCTTTTTCCCCCGAACATTTGGTTGACTCCACAATGTCGACCTTGTTGGTGACCTGACTTTGGCTTTGTCTTTGGTGGGTGTTGTCTTTTGTGGATGGTCTTCCATTGTACCCACCAAAGACAACAGTGGCATTACCATACAGTTCGGATGTGAAAGATGCATACGAATCTGCAATTGAAGTGTAAGTGCTCCCCTCAGTCCATTTCAATCGATGTAGGAGGGAACCTCGGTTAAGAACATAGTGATCAGTCTTTGAATGGACTGAAGAACAGCACCATCTGATAAGGAATTTCCATGGTCTTTCAAAACTTCCAGAAGATGTGCTTTATCTGGTTTTCGCAAGAGATATTTTCCTTCAAATAAGGATGGTGGATAGGAGGAGAGCTCATATTGCATTACTTCATCAAGGCAAAGATCACCTGACTGTGATACCACAAGGAACCTTTGAAACAATAGAGCTGGATTAATGGTTGATCCTCTGTAACTTTGACAGCTTGAGCTGATGCTAATGTCTTCACTTTAGTGTTCTTTTGTGGGAATATGAGAAGACTGGGTGTCCTTCCATTTGTTTTACTGTGTCTCTGCCTACATTGAAAAGTTCTTCAACATTGACACCCTCATCAGCATTTATCCTTGTGATAATGTTGCGCAAGGTTGCCTCATTGGAAAATGGAGAGTAGTGTTTCAGCTTCGTCGCAAGTTTGTCTAAGTCTCTCATATCCCTGTCCATACGAGAAGCAGATGCCTCCTTGTGCTGTTCACTTGTTGCATATGATGTCTGACAGAATTCCTGCATGGCGTAGTTGTAGGCGGAAGATACAGGGGCAGACATTGTCCAAACGGCCCTCTGATGGTCTGACATGCCACTTCCTCTTGTTAGCCCACCGGTGCTTTTAAGCGACCGCATTAGTGTCTGCTCGATCATTAAGTCAGGACTAAGGCCAGCCCAGTATTTTTTGCTGCGTCGAATAACATGGAATCCATTTTTGAATTTCTGAATCACTGCATGGGGACTTTCCACTTTCAAGATCCCTCATCTTCTGTAAGTAAAGATAAGCAGACTTCAGATAGTTAGGGTGTCCAGCAGCAGCAAATATTGGCAAACAGTCATATATAGCATAGAGATGCATTTGCCATGACCCAACTCCCAACCTTCGTTGATAGGTAATCCACAATTTGCTTGTTTTTGAGTTGTTGGATAATTCACACTTTCTTGAGGTGAGAGCATTGAAAATTCTTTCCATGCAGTCTGCTTTCAGCAGTGCATCTAAACTTATTTTACCAGTCTCCTTTTGAGTATACAATCCCAGCTCTTCAAGTAGATCTTCAAAACTTGGATCGGCTTCAATTACCTTGGTCACTATCTGATGCGTGAGACACTGCTTAACAAGAAGATGTTCACGAAATGCACGTTGCACAGCTTTGCCACTCATCATATGTGTTACAGCGTTTTTCACCATACAATGTCTCCAGGATTTCCCTTTGTCCACTTTCTTTCATCCATGAGTGTTCCTATGGCCCCAACAAATTCATGAAAGTATGAAAGCTCCTCAATAACAAAATAACATCTCTGAGTGGACTACCATCTTGAACTTCATGTATAATCTTAAAAGCTTTCCAAAAAGAGTGGCTGATCAAAGGTTACAATTGGTGGGACACTGTGCTTGGAAGCAAGAGCACATATATAGTCGAGTGTAGTGTAGATACATGTCTTATCTCCAGGGTTCATATTAATCATTGGTAGGAACAATACTGATGATTGTCCAGAGTGGAGACAGTCCTTGTGTAGCAGGTGCATCACTCCTTGCCAATTTGGTAGTGTTTGCTTGAAGCGGAAGGGCACCTCCCACAATACATCAATCTTATGATCAACAACATTCAAAAGTGGCAGAGACGTGAACTTAATGCTACGAAGAGTGTTCTTTGGGAAGCGGTAATCCTTGATCTCAATCTTCGTCTGATCAACTATGTTCAAGTCAGACATCTTTCTCCTCGGAATAGTGTGACTGGTTCGTGTGCCTGGTGTTATGGCTGCTACCATACCCATACCATGAAATGTTCCCTTTCCATCCAGGGTCATTGGGTTGTGGTCAACGTTATCCGCGGCAAATAAAAGCATCATATCATGCATATCTTTGTCCTCACCTAAAACATCAGGAGCCACTGAAGAAGCGGCGTTTTCCTCAAACCTTTGCACTTCACTATATGAGGAGCAATAGCCCATGGCAGACAGACTGTCTATCAAAAACCTTGATCAAAAGTGATAGTGCATTTGAACCCCCAGCCCCACTTGTAACGGAGCTATCACTGCTATCAATTTAAGTCCCACCTTCAGAAATCACTTGAAATTCTTTCAAATCATCAAATGTCTCCCTGCGCCATCAAATCTGGACTGGAACACACATATTAAAAAATAAACCATATTCTGACGCCATAGATCACGTCATGACAACACAGGTCACGTCCTGACGTCACAGATAACGTCCTGACGTTATTGATGATGCCAAGAAAAGTTTCAAAAATTAAGTTGGTGCCAAGGTATTAAGTTTTAGTGATAATTTTCATTATTACGATGATTAGAAACTATTAAATTACAGACTTATGCCTAGTTTCTAGCGATTTCTTATATCGGCGGCCATCTTTTTTATGACGTCATATTTAAACCCTTTCCGGAGATCCGATCGGTGCCAACTTTTAATATGTTCTTTTCCAGACCCCATACTTGATAAAACTGCCAAAAAACCTTTTCTTGCAATTTTTTTGGGGTAAGGTCATTTTTTTTCATATTTTGACTCTACTATATATGTTCCGAATTTGATTTCCTTCAGATGGTTGGCAGGAAAGGAAATTCATGAAAATGTTTTTGTTTTATTCTTGGTTGTTTTGTAGCATCAAGGATTTTTTTCTTCTTTTGGAATACATTAATGACGTTAATAGCACAAAACATTAACATGCTTCATGTTATATTATTAAGTTGAGAACATTCCTATCTATGTTTGTTTGTTTCTTTAAAATTCCGGTTCTGACAAGATTAAAATAAAATATCCTGTGCACCTCTAAAATCAGTAAATCTATATTCATTTACTTTCCATCACACGAAATATGATTTCTCTTTGTGTTCTTTAGCTTAACACTTGCACGATGTACTGTACGAACACCACTCGCATGAAATCATATTTTTGAAACCTAATTAAGATGGATAGATTCTAACACGAGCCAAGGTAATATAAAGAAGTGCCGCTGTCGCTCTTATGTTTTGAATTCAATATTGCCTCGCTTTTGATTGAGACATTTCTGTTTCGGTATGTGTTCATACTTTATGATACAAGCTTTGGTTGTTTTGACACACTTTAGGAAAGGTGTATATGTGGTGTATGTTGAAACATGTGTTTAATACGTTATATGTTTCAATTTCTCTAATAGATAATCATGTTTTTGGATAGCTCCCTTTTTGTCTTGTCATTAAAGTGTTCCAACCCTTGCCCAGTGCTGGATTTAGGCACAAGCTAACTAAGCTATAGCTTTGGGACTCGCTTTAAAGGGCCTGACTTTTATCCTTAAAAGGGGAAAAAAGGTGAAGATTTTTTTTGTGTATGTTATTTTATAGTCAAGAACATTCATAGTTATGATTTTGCCATTTTTTGTAAGATGTTCAAGTACAATAACACTGAACGTACTATTGCTATAACCATATACCAATTACATATTGCAAGAAATAAACTGAAGTGTTTTTTTCATTTGTTTCATTTAACATGTGCTTACACAAAAACGAACTGTGCGAACACCATTTGCATGAATTCATATTTTTGAAATCTAATTAAGATGGATAGAGTCTACCACGAGGCAAGATAATATAAAGAAGTGCCGCCGTCGCCCTTATGTTTTGAATACAATATTGCTGCGCTTTCGGTTGAGACATTTCTGTTTTTATAAGCTTAGGTTGTTTTGACTCATTTCAGAAAAGGTGTATACGTTGTGTTTGCTGAGCATGTATTTAATACGTTACATATTTCGATTTCTGTAATAGAACTCAAAACTGTTTCAATTTCAACTATCGTGTATGGGATAAACATATTCAAAGTATGTGATTGGTTAAATATTCAAAAAATAAAAGCCACTAAATAACGGTAGAAGATGTGGTATCACTAGTATGCACCATATTTACTGGTGGCGTATCAAGCAATTCTTTTAGTATGATATTTCCCAATAAAGTAATAATGATATCCAGAGGCAAAATTAGCTAGATTACAAAGTCAATTGAATTCTTTCGAAAGTTCACCATTTTGGAGTGTTGAGACAAACTGTTCCACAAAGTATGCACAGTTGTGATGTCATTAGTTGCAAAATTCTCCAGTTCTTATCTAAATTTATTTTTAGCTCGACTATTCGAAGAATAGTGAGAACTACTTTACTACCCCTGGCGTCGGCGTGGGCGTCGATGTCCGGTTAAAGTTTTTAATTGTTTGTTGGTTAATGCTTTTGGACGAGTCTGTTTGTTATGATAATGGCATACCTGACATAAATATTAATTCAAATATTAGTCTTGGGATGATTGAACACGCAAACAAAAGATTTATCAAACAAATAATTGCATCATGCCACAAGGATGCTTTGTAACATTTTAATCTTTCATTGACGTTGGCAAGTCAGGGCCTCTCCTTTCTTTGTTGATCAATGGATAGAACTAAACGAAATGTTTTTAGTTATAAAGAGTGCTAATTTTTACATGTTTTCGGAGTCACTGGGTGAGATCATAACCTTAGAGACAACTCAAAGAAATTCTAATGCTGTTTTGAAAATTTAAAGTAAATGAAAATGTAAGTGCATCCTTTAAAGCTCAAGTAATTTGAAGTCATCTGCCCCTACTAGCCCTATTTCCACATATGCTTCCCTCAATAAGCCCATTCTTTATGCTAGCTTCAAATAGTCGAACATGCTGACCTGCCGACAGTTCTTGTTTATCAGCAAGTTACAAAATCTAGAATGAGCACAGTTGACTCTAAAATGCTTGAAATTTTATCATAATTTAATAGGTATATGAAATTCTTTTACGTAATCCTTTATATTTTCTTCCCAAATTGATGATATTAAAGGTTCTAAATTGAGTTTTACCGCTAAATTTGGATCAAAGTTATACTAATATTTAATTTTTTGTTCACTGTAGCCAGCTTCTTCCTTTTTAGTATATTTGAAACCAGTTAAGCCTACATTGTTGCTGTTGAAAGATGTAGGAATAATATCCCTGGCTGAAATGTGAAGAAACAATTGATAGATTTTACAGATGATACAAAATCTTAAACATACCTTGCACTGTGTTATCAAGCATCAATAAATCTTGGAACTTTCATCAGCCGTGACACGAAACCAACCAACGTTTTACAAGACTCTTCTTCAAAGACCTTTTAAAATAGTTATAAAAAAGAAGCCTTTAGAGGTAAATATTCATTTAAGTTGATTGTATGAACTACATGTTCAGTCTACCGAGGGCGAAAACTACAGGATCCCCTGATCGCTCAACTGAGACAGGAATTCCGAACCTATTCTAACCCTCTTACTGAGGTACCATGACGGTATTTAACACTTTATGTTACGTCACTCCCTATATGTGTCACACAAAAATGGGTCCTCTTGATGCAGTACAATAAAACTAGGACATTAATTGCCCATCGTATGGTAATTGTGTCTTCGATAAAAATGACAAAAACTATTCTCGATTAATCTTAGACATAGCGCGGAAACAAAATCTAGGAGCACGTAATTTTTTTTGCATTTTTTATCTCGAAAGATGTTACAATCAAATTTCTATCATATATATTTAAAAAAAAAATGTGGTATAGCAGAAGTCCTACTTCTCATCCAGCAAAGGTTTAAACGACAATGGATGTTCATAAGTAGTTAAAAAGGTTTGTTAATTCCTACAGTACAGGTGCGCATACAAATTTGACATTAACACGTAGTAGTTCGTGAGCTGTAATCAATGCGTGTATTATGTTTCTCAACACCACAGTAATGTTGTTTCTACGAGCAGGAGCTGTCAAAGTAACAGCTTCCTGCTACGAGCATGTGTAGATTCAAAACCAAAAATATTTATTATTTGCAACATATAACATTTTCAGATTTGATCAAATACAAAATACTGTTTAAAATCCTATAACATAGCTTACTGTAATTTCATATTAAAATATAACAAATTTACATACTTTAGATGCTGAATGCTTAGTCGGCATTGCTTGGAATATGAGACTTCCCTTGTACTACCAATCAAACCAGTTTCATTATAATAGCTTTTTTATATGGCAATTCTACAGCATTTTGAATTTTTCATATAAGTTAATTATTGTTATAACCAGGCAGACATCTGTAATTCCGATGTAAATCTTTCTTTGTCTGTTTGTTTAATCGTCTGCTATGAATCTCTATAGAAATTTTCCACCGATTTTGGCCGAACTAAACGTGATTTTTCTCCAAAAAATTGTAATCAGCAATACGCGCGCGTATTACCTTCATGCATAACGCACGTACGATGCAAGAGCTTGAAAACATATTTTCATACGCTTGGTCCCATACCGTGCGTGAATTGTGCAGACGGCCAAGATTCGCCCAGTATTTCATTGGTCAATAAGATTCCCCCAGTACACGATTGGTCCATTATGGACACGTGAATCTCGGCCATGTGACATTATTTAAATTTGTTTTCCGGAAATTGCCGATTCAGATTTGAAATGGTTTATATGCGTCCGTGTGCCTAGAGCAAAATAAGTTTATAATTAACACATTAAATTGTTTCAGGCTGTTTAATAGTTGACTTCGTTATAAAATCTGAACATGTTTTATTATGTAAATGGTGAGAATACACATGCTATCATAAATGGAACGAATTGTGGACAAAACCTAAAGCTATGTCATGGTTAAAAAGTGAAAACTGAGATGTTAAAAGAAGTTACTCGATTAATAAGGGTGGGGTCTTTCATTCAATAGCACAAACCGAGTTTAGCGTACCCTTAATACGTTAGGGTTTGCCGACCTAGCAACTGCTGAGGGAATTTTTCACTTTGTTGCCCAATGATTCAGCTTAGGTTGCGGGAGGAAATATTGTATGCAACAGTGCGTTTGAAATCATTTTTTCATACGCTTGACTCCATACCCTACATAAATTGTGCAGAGGGCCAAGAATCTCCAAGTATTTGTTTGGTCGATAAGATTCCCATTGTGCGAACACATGGATTTTGGTCATGTGACATTATTCAAATTAGTTTTCCGAAAACTGCCAATTCAGATTTGAAATGGTCTATAATAGCAAATATAAGTAGAATGTTCGGTGCACATTTCAATCAATCATTTTGCTTAAATTTACTTTAAGTCGCTTTTGCACTTGGGGTTGTTCCTTTAGACTGTGGGTTAAAAATAGACGTGGTAGTAGTAGATATGGTTTCAAATTAAAGTATAAAAAGATTACTTTTGATTTCTACATTTAAAGGTCCTGAATACTTACTCTACGGCTTACGTATATTGCAATCTACTTTTAAAATATGTTGATGATTACTTTGATGCTTCTCGTCCATTTTTCTAATATAACAATTTACGCCGTAGTTTTTAAAGAGTAAAAAATACGTAAAAATACTAAACAATTATTAACAATATAATAAAAATATATCCATAAACTTCTATCTGATCATTTATTAAAACATTAATCTACCGTTTCGATATATATAACACCGTCTTCCAACATTAAAAGTGGGTAATTAACGTTTTAAAGAGTTCCAAGTATTCCAAATAAATGTAATAATAAAACTTCATCTAATGTAATGATGTAAAAAAGTAACATTGGTGAATAACCTGCACTTTATGAATAAATGATCATCTCGCTCAAGTGATTAATCAATCTGAGTACGATGCGCTGTTATTAACGTCGGTTTTCCTTTTCCAGATTCAAAAATTATTAAAAAGAGCAAAATCGTTGAGCAAAACTGGGCGTAAAACTAGCTTTGTCTAATTCTTCAGATGGTAATCACACACTTAAGAAGAAATTGTGTTTTTAAACCGTTTTGTATTTTTTGAATGATTTTTAAAAAAAAGTCAGAAGGATAAAGGACAAATTTGACGAAAGTGAGTCTGTCATGTTTCATTCTGCTGATTGAGGTCTGATAAATGCAAGTCTTTCAGTTTTCATATCTTCTTAAAACGTTTTAAATTTCAGTAACTCTTTTACCAGTTAAGGATAAAGATTTATTTACTTACTATTTCTTTTAGGCATGACATATCTAAGAGCTGCATAACAACATAATGTATTTGCTAAATGAAATCATTGATAAGGAGGAAAACTGCTGATGTTAACCAGACAAATAAAGAAAAACATCCATTAAATATCCATATCGTGACAGCGGACTCGTGAAATAATCGTATTGATAAAAGTTATAGTGGTGAAATCATCACAACATAGGTGAGAGTTCGTAGAAATATCACAATCGATAGTGACCGAGAAACTTTGGCTTTGTCGAAAAATTTCCTCGATGTTTGGACAGTTAGATGCACAAATAAGCAGATGAGTACGGTCTCATGACACATATCACTGACAAATATGCACGACATGAGTGCTTTGTTCTAAAGTTATTATATTCTAATAAGAATACACGACAATCAATGTGTAGTATAATTTGATATATTCACAGCTTTAGGTCACGCACTGTGTTGTTGTTCAATGATATATGTTTTACATAGTATTGTTACATCTTACCTTTCAAAAGAAAGAAAATGAAAATAATGTGTTTAAAACTTTGACTTAAAACTTAGTTTGCATCAAAATGAATACATGTCTTTCTAAAAAATGTTTGTTTCTCATGGGTATTAAAATATTTGTTTCCCTGTAACTACAGTCCAATAAATACTAAATAATGATAGAAGTCGTCATCCTTTTTGCTTTGTTTTCTTCCAGCTATTCTGGAACTACGTCGGAGATGTCTTTCTTGAGCTTCTTGTGCTTTGTCTGTTTGCTTTTGATTCGAGTTGGATATAGGCTTGGGTAGGTCTAAGTGCGTGGTATCAGATCGTGAGTTGAAAGTTTCAGGAGTTAATCTGAGGTGTTTTCTATTTCGTTTGTACTCTCTTCCATCTTCTGTCTTGATTCGATATGATCTTATCTTGATTTTTCCTGTGTCTGTACTTTTTCTATTCCTTTAAATTGTTTTGAGTGTTTGTAACTCTCACTGTGTCTGTTACTTGTAGACTGGGTAACTCTCTTGCTCCTCTGTTGTAATACTTTGCTTGTATCTTTTTCATTTGCTTTATTGCTTATTTTGTCCATTTGACAATTTTGGGTTTGAGTAGGGCACGTGAAATGGGAAGTATGGTTCTTGTCCTACGTCGTCCATAGTGACGCTGGGCTGGGGAGCGTCCTAACATTTCTGTTGGGGTATTCCTCCAGTTCAAAAGGTTCCTGTAGAAGTCACCTTTGCTAGCTTTTGTCTTTTTGAGAAAAGATTTGCAATCTTTACTGCATTTTCGGCTTTGTCGTTGCTTTATGGGTATCGTGGTGAGCTTGTCTCATGATCGAAGTTGTAATCAGAAGCATACCATGCAAACTCGTGAGAACTGAATGAAGGTCCATTATTTGAGAAAAATATTCAAGAATGCCATGATTTGAAAAAAATCTTTCTTTGAGTGTAGGTTATCAACATCAAACAGGTCTGAATAATAGTCCACTGTGCAAAGATAATCTTTGCTATCTTAGGATCTTAGGGTCTTCTTAAGACCGCTGTCAGAGAGTACATGTCCAATAAAATCTACTTTTTGACGCTTATACTCTAATTTCTCTTTGTTCAGCGTGATATTATGTTTTCTACATCGCTGCAAGAAGCATTCCATGTTCTTGTCTTAGTTGCGGCTGGCATATTCAATGTTGTCCCTTGATCCTGTAATAAGGATGTTGTCGGCTATGGTGTAAATACCAGGGAGAGCCTCTAGGCATTGGTCTAGCTTTTGCTGGAACAATTCTGAGGCAGGACTTATTCCGAAAGGCATATGTTTTATTGGTATCTGCCCCAGGGAGTCTGAAAGGTGGTTAGATAAGAGGACTCCGTGTCAAATTCGCACTGCAGAAACCCGCTTGCAATCAGCTTTACTAAAAATGTTGGCTTCCGCTATGTGCGGCAGAACATCCTCTATGACTGGTAAAGGGTAGTGTCCTCACTTTAACGCTTTATTTAACGGCTGTGGATCAATGCAGACCCACATTTTCCGCACGGGTTTGTGATACTAACTAGTCCCGATAAGCACTCTGTTGGCTTTGTGACTTTCGCGATAACGTCTAGGTTTTCGAAGCGATCCAATACATCTTTCAGCTTTGGCTTTGTGGCGATCGGCACTCTACGTGGCGGCATAACTACTGTGGTTACATTACTATTAGTCTCTAAATGGATTTTACCAGGTATATAGCCTAACCCTGGAAGACATCTTTACATTCAAGTACTTTTGTTTTCTTTTGAGTTGACGAGACTGATGAATACATATTGATCTTATTTGTTCCCTGTTCTGCAATATTTTCATACTTAACCTCAATAAATAAATTGCATCGGTTGGGAGGCTTGTAGTCCTAGCAATGGAGCACAATCGGCGCCTTCAACAATGACAAATGGTACACGATACTTTTTTTTATTTATTGGATTCTTAACATGTGGATGACATGTTCCCACTACTGGCATGACTGTCTGATTGTAAAAGCAGTAAGATTTTGCTTAGACTTGACTATCTTGGTACCATCTGGCACATACCTCTTAGGCAATACATTACAAGTCGCACCTGAGTCAACTTGCATTTTTATTTGTGAACCTTTAAACTCTAGGGCAACAAATACATTGGTCTTAAATGGGCTATTACTAGCAATACTATTCACATCACTAGTTGCACCTTCTAATGTTACATTAAGAACTGACTCTTCTAATATATATATATATATATATATATATATATATATATATATATATATATATATATATATATATATATATATATATATATATATATATATATATATATATATATATATATCTATCTATCTATCTATATATATATATATATATATATATATATATATATATATATATATATATATATATATATATATATATATATATATATATATATATATATATATATATATATATATATATATATATATATATATATATATATATATATATATATATATATATATATATATATATATATATATATATATATATATATATATTTACATAAAACTGATCTAAAAAAAACCTTGTTCAAAGAAATACGATATATTTTTTGTTCCATGAAGATTATCCCCTTTTGGATTATAAAATCATGATAGTTTTTGAGAGGTTATTTTAGCACATTTCTTCTGTGGGGTGATTGAATAGGTTAGACCACTTTCTCATACAATGTTTTTATTGTTATTAAAGGTATAAGATAGGCCTACGTAAGAGCCGTCATGTCATTTTCTGTGTCTCTGTTACATTTCCTGTCCATTTACAAATAAATTTGTCTGCGCTGGAGCCATGGATACTACTCCGTACACCGCAAATGGAATTATGAAAAATTATAAAAATGCCTAGAATATCTCACAAATGGAAAATATTTTGTTGTAATATTTTGCAGCTTGTGCATGGAACCATAAATAGGCGGAGTAACTGACAGTTATCGGTGCCGATCGTTTTATATTTCCCACACTGTTACACATACGAGAACATTGTAGTTATCATTTTAACTTCGTGAAGAGCTATGGAAGAGACAAATCGTTTAATTGAGAGAATAGCATAATATGTTTAACTATTAAAAGTGTTTCTACAAATCAGTAAGTTAATCTACATTTGGGAGTGTGCATGATTTAATTAACTGGATTCCACTCACAAAATCTCACATTATGATGATAATAACTTGGGCGGTCAGGAAAACGTCCTATTTATCACATAATGATGATAATAACTTGAGCGGTCAGGGAAACGTCCTATTTATCACATAATGATGATAATAATTTGAGCGGTCAGAGAAATGTCCTTCTTATCACATAATGATGATAATAACTTGAGCGGTCAGAGAAACGTCCTATTTATCACATTATGATGATAATAAGTTGAGCTGTCAAAGAAACGTCCTATTTATCACATTATGATGATGATAATTTGAGCAGCCAGGAAAACGTCCTATTTATCACATTATGATGATAATAACTTGAGCGGTCAGGGAAATGTCTTATTTATCACATTATGATGATAATAACTTGAGCTGTCAGAGAAACCGTGTCCTTCTTATCACATTATGATGATAATAATTTGAGCAGTCAGAGAAACGTCCTATTTATCACATTATGATGATAATAACTTGAGCGGTCAGGGAAACGTCTTATTTATCACATTATGATGATAATAACTTGAGCGGTCAGAGAAACGTCCTATTTATCACATTATGATGATAATAACTTGAGCTGTCAGAGAAACGTCCTATTTATCACATTATGATGATAATAATTTGAGCGGCCAGGAAAACGTCCTATTTATCACATTATGATGATAATAACTTGAGCGGTCAGGGAAATGTCTTATTTATCACATTATGATGATAATAACTTGAGCTGTCAGAGAAACGTCCTATTTATCACATTATGATGATAATAACTTGAGCTGTCAGAGAAACGTCCTATTTATCACATTATGATGATAATAATTTGAGCGGCCAGGAAAACGTCCTATTTATCACATTATGATGATAATAACTTGAGCGGTCAGGGAAATGTCTTATTTATCACATTATGATGATAATAACTTGAGCGGTCAGGAAAACGTCTTATTTATCACATTATGATGATAATAACTTGAGCGGTCAGAGAAACGTCTTATTTATCACATTATGATGATAATAACTTGAGCAGTCAGAGAAACGTCTTATTCATCACATTATGATGATAATAACTTGAGCGGTCAGAGAAACGTCCTATTTATCACATTATGATGATAATAACTTGAGCGGTCAGAGAAACATCCTATTTATCACATTATGATGATAATAACTTGAGCGGTCAGAGAAACGTCTTATTCATCACATTATGATGATAATAACTTGAGCGGTCAGAGAAACGTCCTATTTATCACATTATGATGATAATAACTTGAGCGGTCAGAGAAACGTCCTATTTATCACATTATGATGATAATAACTTGAGCGGTCAGAGAAACGTCTTATTCATCACATTATGATGATAATAACTTGAGCGGTCAGGGAAATGTCTTATTTATCACATTATGATGATAATAACTTGAGCGGTCAGAGAAACGTCCTATTTATCACATTATGATGATAATAACTTGAGCGGTCAGAGAAACGTCTTATTTATCACATTATGATGATAATAACTTGAGCGGTCAGAGAAACGTCCTATTTATCACATTATGATGATAATAACTTGAGCGGTCAGAGAAACGTCCTATTTATCACATTATGATGATAATAACTTGAGCGGTCAGAGAAACGTCCTATTTATCACATTATGATGATAATAATTTGAGCGGTTAGGGAAACGACCTATTTCAATAAAATCCTACAACATTTGCAATTATAATCTCATATAGCCGTTTTGTTCAAATTCAGAAAGGTTAAGCAATATCAATTAGACCTTTATTTTATTTTTCAATGTTAAAAATTGTACTATAAACATGTCATTTGCTATTTAGTAAAACGACTATTTCGCGTTTCAAATTTTACGGTCTTACCTTTTTGTGTCACATCCAAATAAGGGCGTTAAGCTTACGTAAATGAAGTGGACGATATTTGGCTATAAATGCAAGGGAACTGAACATTGCTGTACCTGCCCTTCAATATAGTGGAAATTTACTAACCACGATGAAAGTAGCCCAGTAATTTCCCCTTTGAAATAAGTTTTCTCTAAACGATAATCCAATGTAAAAATAGCAAGGAGAATAATGGGTAATACCACAAAATTGCAGACGAAGTATTCCTTAAAATTCCTAACTAGAAAACTTATTCATTGGGGAGGTAGAATGTTCAAGAGGAGACGGTAACTGAAATGCCTTATAAAGGAATATTCCCGTGAAGTTTCATTTTCATATATATGATAGAGGAAACAGTTTGGTGTAAAAATCATGTTGATAACTTTTTCCACATAGGAAGATTGCGCGAGTGTGTTGAAAAGTGGCCTCACAGTGTAACATGTGATATCATAAAGGCAGACCCAAAACAGTTCTTATTAGTACATCTATAATTCAGAAGCAAAATTCTTCCTTCACTTAGAGTGTAAGGTTTATGAGCAAATGGGCAAAGTACCTTCTTATAAAGTGTTTGTTTAGTTATATCCCATCTCAATAAATAAACAAAAAATGCTTCCAGTAATTTAGAAAGAGGCAATCAAGTTTCAAAGAAATTTTCCTTTATGACATCACACTGTTCAATGTGAGGTCACTTTTCAACACACTCAGGCAATCTTTGAAATGCAATAAATCCTGAATGGAAAAAGACATCAACATGATTTTTACACCAAATTGTTCCTTTCATATCATTCTACCATATATACGAAAAGAAAAATCAACGAGAATATTCTTTTAATCAGAATAAGGTAAATAGTTTGTGTATTACATTGTGTTCATTTCTTTGAAGCATCGCATTTGTGGTCATGCGTGTTGGTAGCATCTGAAAGAGGAACATTTATGAAGGAAGTGTTCAAAAGTCTTAGTCCATCTGATTTTTGTGAAAATAAAAGAAATCACTTTTCCACCACAAACATAGTCAAGAATCATGAGCAATTATTCAGAAAGTGAAGGGGTGCTTTAACAGTATAGGCTTTCCACACCAGTCACTTTAATATGAACTTGTTATAACGTCTTCAGTATCTCATGAAAGCATGGAGACATCACAGTAGTTTTACTTGTCTGTTTAGTGGGTAGAATTGTCTACCCACAAAAGTCATCTGTTAACAGTTACATGTCAGTATGTAGAACAATGTACCCAGGGATTCTGGAACTTGGTAAAATATGAAGGTCACAGAAGTGTAGTTTTATTCAAATTCGGGCTCTCTTGATGCTAGCAAGTTAATGCACTAGACATGATATCTAATGTTTAAAACAATTCATCGCCTGAAAAAAAGGTAAAAGAAATATATCTTGAATTTCTCAAATTTCATTATTATAAGATATATTCCAACATCAGCTCTGTAAATACTAGATTAAAAACAAACACATTTCAATCTCTTTAACGAGATTAAAACTTAAAAAGCATGATCAAAACTTAATATTTGGCGTCTCCAAAATGTTCCGTTCATTATGTTCAAGATGAATGATGGGATAACTGCAGTGCAAGGTCTATGATAATAGAATATGATGATGAAATTGTCACTTAACAAATAAAATACATTTCCGACTTTATTTACAAGTGTACATGAGCTGTTTCTCTAACTTAAAATAATACTCTCTGGTTTTTATCCTACCTAAAAATTAAAAGAATCGATACATTTTTATACAAGGCTAGATTTACGTTACAAGATTTGGAAAATTATCTTCCTCTAGGTCCCAACTTTTGAATCCAAGAGTTATCAGATCTAAACGTAGAAAGAAAGAAAAAACCGATGACGTCAGTCAAGGTTCACAAGTTAATGACAATAAGCCAATTATCTCTGAAATGCAAAGCCTGTACGAAAAAGCAAGTAACCTTTCCTCCTTTTTACATAAATAGTTGTATAAAGTTAAGGCAACCTCCTTGTTGAGGATGATTTTGTGGCTCATCGAGAATAATTGCTTTCCAAAATCGTTCAAGCATACAAGAGTACAAGAGGCTTGGGGTAATCAGAAAATTATTGACATGGTGTTTGTACTTCGGGAAAGTAATAGTATCAACAAGATAAAGAGGAACTCATGTGCTGATCTGCTCTCCGTCAGGAAGAAACTTAAAGGCATATCCCTGTGAATTTCATTTATGTATTTTCATGGACTATTAAAGAAACAAAATGGTCGAAACACCAATATTCTATTCTGTTTAGGACTTACTGCATTTCAAAGCTGTAAAATGACCAGATTAGTATACAGTATTATGTCATAATTGCTGATCAAAGAAAATGGAATTAATTGCATAACTCGAATTTTTCCAAAATGTCATTCTAAAATATCAATTAGCTCGAGTAAATTTTGGACCACGATAACAGTATGAACATATTACATAGTTATAAGGTTTTTCTTTCAAACGAATTTCTCTAAACTATATTTTCACATTTAAAAGAAAAAGGGTAGGAAAATTAGGATAGCAAGGATTGCTACGATGGGAGGGGAGGGGTGGAAGAAGGGGGAGTAATGGTATATACCATATCATCGAAAAGTTTTAGAACCCTATGGTCCTTATTTTTTACCTTGTCCAGGACTGCTTACGAAATACAGCGTTGATACACACTACGTAATTGATTGGAATACGATTAATGGATATAAAGACTTTAGAGAACTTTATTCGGTCAGTCAGTAATCTTCTGATCCAAGACAGTGTTTATGTATTTCTTTCAAATTAATTGCATGTTTCTAAATTAGTTTTTGTTATTTCATTATTGAAATGGGGTCACAAATGCACTTTACAAGAACATGATTTGCCCATATGAATACCTTACACTCTCAATAATAAAAAAACACATTTTTTTTGATAATACATAAAGAATTATCTTAGATGATATTACACTTTACACTGCCAGGCCACCTTTCAACACACTGGTGAAATCTTTCAAATGCAATGATTTAAAACGGAACAGGATATCAACAGCAATATGTTTCTTTAATAGTCCTCTATCATATAAATGAAAATTCACGGGAATATTTCTTTTAATTTGAAAATTTACAGAACAAAGGCTTAGCTAAGAACTGACACAATTTCTATTCAATAAATTGAAAGCTATAAATACAATTAAAAGAAGCTAATGCTTAAGTAATAATTAGAGTCATATCTTTAGAATTCACCTACAAAATCTGCAAATAGTTTTGTTGATGAACCGTGAAGTATAGAAATGTTTCAAAAGTGCAAACCCTTGTTTGGAATTACCCTATTTAGAGTATTTGAATTTATATTTGTGTATTTTCAGTTTATTGTTATCTTAAATGATAACTTCTTTTGACAATCTGTATGATTTGTAATCCAGGACATATACTAAGGTCATCTTTCTTTTAATCGCTTTGCACATCTTAAATTTCATCAAATGAAAATCAAAAGAAATTTGAGATGCTTCTTGTCTCTCTCTTAACCATTATTCCCTAATATCGGCATCAAGTGCAATTGCCATTTTGATTAAACTACAGTTACTCGTGGAAAAAGTCGTCCAGGGTCAAACATCAATTAGTGTGTAGTCTTACTTGCAAGGTTGTGTAGCACTAGAAGAGTACAAAATAAGCATAGAGCATAAGATGAAGTCGTACTTTATTAGAAACGATCCACAACCGGATGTGAAGTGAAATATATCAGATACGAACCTCACAATTTTACTGAGATTCCCTATTTAACCGTGCATTGTTAAAGATATCCTGTAAGCCTTAGAAACATTCGAAATTCTTATTAGTCTGCCTGATTTACTCGACTGTCCAAAATGTTATTCTAAAATATCAATAAGCTAGAGTGGATATTGGACCAGAAGGACTATGAATATATCACATAGCTATAAGTTTCTCCTTTAAAAAAAAAAATCTGAATTTTAGTTTCACATTTAAAACGCAAAGGGTGGAAAAGTATGATGATAAGGAATAATGTGTGTGTGTGTGTGGAAAGGAAGGGAGAGGGGGAGGGGGGTTCGGTAATGGTATCTACCATATCACCAAATGGTTTTAGAATCCTATGGTCCCTTATTTTTTACCTTTGTCCAGGACTGGTTACGAAATGCAATGTTTATGATAAAATTAGTTACAAAAATATGCTACGACATTGATTGGAATTACGATTAATGGATATAAAGACTTTAAAGATCTTTATTCGATCGGTCATTATTCTGGTGTTACGTACACTTAGTATAAATGTCAACAGAAAATCTTTCATATTCCCTGATGTCATCAGAGTCACTATGTCATTTTCTCTCATAACAATGAATACCAAGACTTCTCTCTCCAAGATCTCTGACACAATTACCATTTGATCTTTCTAGCACTCTATGTCTTTAAATCTCCAACTGTCTTATTGTTCCTCTGCTCTCCTGACATGTACTGTCCAGACTGCTTTAATCACTTTCCACAATTTTCATTTGCTCCCAGCTTTGTCTGTTACTGACATCTTTGTAATCATCCCACCCTGCTCTGAATGCAATTGTGATTAACTCCCTTGTTAGCACCATTTTAATCCCAAGTACCTGCATTGTGTTACTTTTACAAATCACCTTTTCTCCATCTACTTATTTCCTTCTAGCTTTTTATCCTTAGTTTTTGAACTTTGCTACATCTGGTAATGCCACTTCATACAAGTCTAATTTAGACTTGTTTATACCTATGATTTTGCAGAAACTAATTCAGTTGTTCTTTTACAGAATACGATTTTTGATTCTTTCTTTTGCCATCTTAAGTCTATCCGTTCTATTGATCAGAAACGATTTTCGACAAAAGTATCGATGTTCGACAAAGCTACCCTTTTAGGAGCAATCAAAATAGTAACACCCTCATTATGAAGACTAAAACAATTATATTTGTTCAATTATATTATGCACTAAGATGCTGTAAAGAAAACAATTCGAAAGTTCAAGTATATGCAGATATGTGATTATAGCCAATGAGGCGAAAAAAACAACAAGTGGTTGCTACGTTGTAGACTAATAAAAAGACAGATTTAATTAGTTTTGAAATTATGGGAGCTTATTCAAAACCATTACGGAGTAATCAGTCTGATGTATGTGTCCTTTAGAAGTATAGCTAATGACAATAAAGACCTGCCGCCATATCAATTGATTTCAAAAGTTTTCATGGGAGAGTCATATTCCAAGGGGAACGATTTAATAAACGGAACACCGCATATACCAATTTCTCCCTCTAAATGATGTAAAATTATTCATTAAACCCAGCTCAATTTAATGGTTTTAAAGTGCATTCGTAAATCACAAGATTAATCACTTATTGTTAATTGCGTAGCTGCGCTTCCTCACTAAAATAAGTGCATAAATGTTCAAGCAATAACACTTGAGTGTTCTTTCGTTAAATGATAGAAGTTACTATTATTTTTATTGATTTTTGAAATTTCACTTTCATATAATTTAGTTTAAACTGTGAAGCGCGTCACAGTATTGTGTTGAGCAAAATATGATTATACTGAGCTGTTGACAAAAGCGAAATTTTGGAAGTTATGTTCGAGAAAATTCAAATTATATCAGAATATATCAAACAACATCTAAAGCGTTTTGCTAAGCTTGCACTGTCCATGTATTTGTTTCACCGCTCTAAAGTGCAACAGAATAATATCCACGAACATATCTGAGAGATCTACTAATTCAAGTTTTTCTGATAAAGAAGTTATAGATACAGATTTACTTAAAAGTACATAGGTGGAGACAAAGATAGCTTTAAATTGCTTTAAAGTTCATCAAAAAGTAAGAAAAAGTGCAAATATCCCATCAAAATTGCTTTATAATTAAACATCTGACCACTCTATGCTAATATGTTAATCCACTCTTTTAAATCATTTATCACAATTTTTTTAAGGCGAGTGGATGATTACTATAATACCTTTTGGACCTCCGTCAACTCAGATCAAAAGCTATGAGTAAATAACATATCCTTCATTTTTAATGCCTTGAAGAACGGAAAAATACAAAATTTCATAAAACTTTTGACTTCTTCTCGTTCATACGTTTTGCATACATACGTTTTGTATACATCTCAGAAACTAAATATGTTAATTGGTTAATTTGGTCATTTTAAGACTGTACTTCCCACACGTTTGTGCTCTCTTCAATTGGAAATCATTTGCTGTAACTGTCCAGAAAACTGTATATATTAAGGTGATAATGAACTAAATCACCAATATTTATATAAATATTTCGCATTATTTTCATTTGGAGGGCACCTGGAATAAGATCTGTAAATATTTCCTTCACTTTTAATTTACTCTGTTTATGCACATACCTTTAACTATTTAGGGCTTGGTTCAATGGGCAAACATGACCACTTTAGGGTTCAATGGGCAGACATGACCATTTTAGGGTTCGATGGGCAGACATGACCATTTTAGGGTTCAATGGGCAGACATGCCCATTTTAGGGTTCGATGGGCAGACGTGACCATTTTAGGCTTTGATAGGCAGACATCACAATTTGAGGGTTCAATGGGCAGACATGACCATTTGATGGTAGGGGTTACGAAGATAGAACTATAAAGAAACTAATTTGGTATCTTATTTTTGCTCAGGAGATACCGAGTATTAAAGATCTCAAAGTTGTACGTGAAAACGACTGGTGACGAAAGTCTATTGTAGAGGGAAATTTCGTCAAATCAATTTTTCACTTTTCATATGGCATATCTAAATGGTTGTTAGTCAAAAAATCTAAATTGTTGTTAGTAAAAAAAAAAGTCTGATAGAACCAATCTTATACTTAAATGTCTCTTTATCAACATATGATTATGGAAAACTCGCTCACTATTTTAATGATTCTTTCATTATCTTCTTGCATATAAGATATTTTTTATGTTTGACCACTGAATTGGATTGCTTGTGAAAAACATATATTTGTATAGGTTTTCTTCCTGGTCTGCTTCACTCAGCGAACAATAACATCTATTTGCAATCCAAACATATTTACTGTAAGTGCAAGTGTCGCAATGCGACAGTTGCATTGTACTTTATATACCGGTATATTAAGTACAACCTCGCCGAAGAAGTATTTGTAAAATTACAAAGAAAATTCACTTTTCTTAAATTTCAAAGAATTATGATGGCGGAAAACTATTCCAGCGTGTAGGTTTGATATACACCACGATTACAAGACAAGGTGATCTCCCTAGAGTAATTAAACAAACGTTGGAATGACTTCAATTAACAGGATGAGTGATGGAGATGTTGCAATCACCCCAAAAGAGAAAGTACACTTCGTGAAGTGATTCAATTTTATTAGCGAATTTAAATCGCTCACATAATATAATTGAGACGGAAAACCCTTACTTGAAGATAAAGCCTTGGTAACTGTTCGTAATAAGATATTAATCTTGTTTTATTTCAATGTACCAAGCAATCTTCCACACCCTACAGCCCTAGTAAGAAGTAATATTAAACTGCGCGCATCATCTCTTAAATAAATACTGTGATCGCACCCTTGCATGTTATATTACAAATTTTATAGCACATTTTTTTTAAATACTCTCAGAGCTTTAAATTCAAATAACGTTTTGTAGAAATAAGATGTAAATTAACACCAACAAGTTTCTGTTTTGCCCCTTTTGATATGAAATGTTTGACCGCCGGAATATTCCTTTGATGACGTACTCCACGTATGCTGTATCAACATTCTTATTTTTGTAGGCCAAAGTAACATTCAAAACTTAAACACATTATATTCCTACTTGCATATATATAAAGTGAGCAGTTCTTTGTTTTTGAAATGGAATGCACGAATTTGTATTAATTTCTCCATCTTCCTCTCAGCTCTGATTATTTATGCATTTTCTCCTTTATTCCAACAAAGTCAAAAGTCTACTACTTTGACAGTTCTAACGGGTTACGAGACTACGCATATGTTTTCTGGTTATCGTCGTTTGCCGTTGATTCCAAGAACGGACTGAATACAATTACTATTAAGATTGTTTTGTATTAACGAGAGGAGTCCCAACTCCATGCGACGTTCTTAATGGATTTTGTTGATGTCCTTTTCTTATGAACATATTAAAGGTATATCTTTTATCGAAATCTCCTGCGAATTATCCAAATTATGAGCACTTACTGATAATTTTAAGGGATTTTGATGATAAGGGCTGACCACCACGAAAGAATAAAACAGCTCCCAAGAATGCCAGATAGACAGACGTGAATCAGAAAGTCAGACAAAGTTGACAAAATGACAGCGTTTTGGCGACATGAATATTCAAGCTTCCGATCGGAAAGGTAGAGCATGCACAGTGATCGTTGTTTAAACTTTTAATTTGTTATAATGTTATTTCAAAACACAGATATTCCAAAAATGATATATGTCTGCTGGGTTTTGAGGAAGTCATCCCACAAATTCCGTGAATTATAATTAGTGATAAATAATAACACAGACTCTTCAGTAAAAGTAATTATATCTTGAAAAATAACACCGTTAAATTTGTGTTGACAATTTTGAATATTGTTGCATTGTGGATAATTATTGCGAAATAATTCCAAAGGGGAGACCGATTAATTCTTTTAGTCGAGGGCGTGTAACAAACTATGTTACATGCGCATTTAGATCATCAATATCTATTTGATCAATTGGAGGCACAGTCTTTCGGAAAGTTTGTGATCTTGATATTATAAGTGTTTAAATATTATTAACAATAGACTTGTACCGACAGTTTTGCATTTATTAATGATTTCCAACGGATAGACAATGCATTATATTTTTAAGGACTTGGTGGATATCTGTAGGCCCCTACTTTCGATATAAATTTGTTAGCAATCAATGAATTAATTTTACATGTGTTAATCATGGGATTGCTATGCAGCGGAAAGCAAGTTGAAAGTGTGAAGCTGATATGTTTACATTTCTGTATACAGACGGCTGGCGCTTGCATGAGCCAATCGCATTACTTTGCAGTTTTTAGGCCTAGCATTGACGTAAAATTTTACTGCTAATCATAATCTAAAGTAATATTTTGCCTCAGAGAAAAGGGGGTTCGAAACCTGTGTTCTCACGACGTAAGAGCCAGTTTACGCCTGGAACGGTTTTATTTATAGCAACGTTTAAAATGTCTGACATGACTGCGTGTGAAGCTTCTTCGGATGTAGTTTAAGTATTGTTTGAAAAAGTGAGTGATTTGCACTTTAACTTAAGTGCAATGTCAATAAGCTACAGGGGCTCACCTGCATCAATTTCTCATCCAATTAACCTTTTTCTGATATGTTTCCAGTGACCAATGAAAGAATCGTTTTAATTTCGATACACGGCTTCAATGTTCTCTTCTTCAAACGGTGTAGACTTAGCACTAATTTTACACAGTTGGAGATAGTATGATAGTAGTATGAAATAGAATTGGGTCGCGGTTGAGAAAATACAGGTATTGCTTTTTAAACTTCAACTGAACAGATCGTGAAGTGGTGGAATGCGAACTCAGAATGATCAATATGAATAAAATCTTAAGCTTATACCATTCTTCAGTCTACAGTCCTATGACCATACAAAAAACTATAATCATTTTGTAAGTCTATCATTCTTAGCTCCAAAATTTGTCAATCGCTAATTCTAAGACTGTTATTTATAAGCCTACGCTTCATAAACCCATATTACAGTATTATTTGTGTTCTAAAATATTATCATACTGATTATTTATCAGTTCATCATTCTAAACTGTAATATTCGTCAGTGTATTATTCTAAAACTGCATTGTTCGTTAGTTTATCACTTTAAAAGTACTATTATTAGTCAGATAATTCTAAAATCTCTATTATCATACTAATTATTCATCAGTTTATGATTCTAAAACTATTATTATTTATCAGTTTATCATTCTAAAACTGCATTATTCGTCAGTTTATTATTCTAAAACTACTTTTGTACGTCTGTTCATCATTCTAAAATTTCTATTATCATACTGATTATTTATCAGTTTATTATTCTAAAACTGCATTATTCGTCATGCTATTTTTCTAAATTTGCATTATTCGTCAGTTTATCATTCTAAAACTACTATTATTTGTCAGTTTATCATTCTAAAATGTCTTATTTATTGTCAGTTAATCATTCCAAGGCATTCTAAAACCTTTGTCCAAAGCCCCATAATTCAGTTTTCATTCTGCATCAATTCCACATTCAATTAACCCTTTTCTGATATGTCTCCAATGTGCTATGGGATTGTTACTGAGATCATGGGGGCATTGTTCTACTGTAAGATGTATGTACACAGTATCAGCGATGACTAAGCAATTACAAACCATGTTTTTAGACGGATGTTCAAGGCCTAATACAAAAGGTCAACGACATTCTTTTGCTATTTTGTCGCGAAATCCATGGTGGATTTGAAAAATCTTCGGTCAAATCTAATGAATATTTATTTGATATTTGTTTTTCCTTTCAAAAATACCTCCGTGATCTCAGTAAAATCCCATTGATATAACGTTTTCACGAGTCAATATGTCGTCCTCCGTGGATCGAAATGAATACAAAGCTCCAAGTTCTTTTGTATTTTATATTACACCAAAAGTTGGGTTTTCTCCCGGCTGTCCCAAAATCCGTATTATTCTTCAGCTCATAATTATAAAATCTCTATCATTCTTTAGTATATCATTCTAAAAATTCTTATTTTTTATCAGTCTATCATTCTCAGTATAATTTGAAAGAACACCAAAGTACTCAACTTGGGTAAACTTTAAAAAAAATGGAATTTATTTCAAAAATGATTGTTTTTTAAAATCAAAATACTATCATTAACACATTAATTCTTGTGCAACCCACTCGGTTGCCATTAAAAATTACATCATGAACTGTGGAATGACATTGTATATCTAAATGTTTCTCCTCGATGTGCATTAATCACGTTTCTTTTCTCTTGTTTTTGCCACAGGTAGAAGGATACAAACTGTGATGGGATCATAATTGCCAACAAAATGGTGAAAGGCTTATATTCATATCTGCATAGTTTGGCCTCTCAGAAGTTCAAAAGCTACGTCAGTCCCATGACTGATTTCAAATCTCTGTAATATAAACCGGTATCATGGTGGTTGCTGCAATCGCTACCACAAATCTACGTTTAAATCAAGCCTGCTTTGTTACTTGCAAAATAAAATAAAACAACCCTAAGAAACAAATTGTAGGTTTTTCATGTTCTCTGTTGGGTTCGTTGATGCCCTTTTATCGCGTTTAACAACAAAATAAAATGTTTTGTATCTTCTTTATTGATTCAAATTGTAGTCCTTAATGTTACCATGGTTTGCCACCTAACGTTTTTTAGATTTCTTACATTACACATTCCCTTAATATTTGCTTGCAGTTTCTTGGGAGTTGTTAACCTCGAATCAATATATGACGCAGCACTTATGCGTAAAGTTGCTCGTATAGATGGCGATATAATAATAGGGGCCTTGTTTTCCGTCCACGACAAACCCCCCGATGAAGACAAAGCATCGATACGTCAATGTGGAAGCATACGAGAGCAATATGGAATACAACGTGTCGAGGTTATGTTACAGACCATTAGGCTGATAAACGCTAACCCTAACATCCTCCCTGGAATCACGCTCGGTTGTGAAATTCGCGATTCCTGCTGGTTTTCATCCGTGGCTCTCGAGCAAAGCCTGGCATTCGTTAGTGATTCGTTAAGTTCTATCGAATCCTCAGATTACAACGAAGAATCTCGTAAGCAATGCACGGCGGATCCTCAAAAAAAGTCCATTGTAGCTGTCATAGGACCTGGTTCAAGTACCGTTTCAATTCAAGTTCAAAATCTGTTGCAATTATTTAACATACCCCAAATCGCATATTCTGCAACGAGTAAGGATTTAAGCGATAAGAGCATCTACAAAACTTTCTTACGCGTGTGTCCGCCTGATACTCTGCAGGCTCAAGCTATGGTGGATATCGCCCGACGCTACAACTGGACCTACGTTTCAGCAGTATATTCAGGAGGTAAGCCTATCAATTATATATCATTCACGTTTTTGATCAGACCGTGTTGTTATGCTGTTATGTGTGTTTCAAAGAACTTTAACCATGTTCCACAATAACGTAAGCGTAATTCATTATTTGTTAATCGATTCATGGCGATCGAACTCATTATGTTCAAAGCTACTTGCAACAAAAAAAGTACATGCTAACTTTTCTTTGTTGCCTTCAAACTACGTAATACAATAGTAAAACGGTGTCTACAAGTTTCCCCAAGATTGGAGGACGGTGGATTGTCTGCAATCCATTGCAAAAGGGGAAAGATGTGGCAGCAGATAAATCGAAACTGTTAAAAGCGCATGCAGTTCTATGCTTCCTATAATACATCGTGTAAGCGATTATTACAATTTCAAAACATTAAGCATCCCATCATACATGACCTTTTCTCATAGAAACTCTTCCGAGCTTACCGTTAATTCGAAGTTTGATCACGATGAAATGATTGCACAACCGTCAATCAAAATCGTTCATATTTTCAATGATTTATTTTAAAAGCGGTGATAAGCCTCTTTTTTGCGTTGCTGGGAAATGAATAGGATTGATTTGATTATTCATTTAGACAAGAACTTTTAATCATTATCACAACATTGATCATTAACCTTTCCCGCTGTTAAATTTACCCGAAAAACGTTTAAATACTACATTGTGACTATTTCTTATCAAAATATTTCCGATTTTGATTTTACGTTTGTCTTAGTTACATTCATTTGTAGACAGAGAGTAAACTGATTTCATTACCAGATTACCAAAAAATCTGTTAAAAGAAAATTATACATATCAATAGATTACATAGTAATATTATGATACTGATCTTACAATCTTTCCCTAAACTTATCTTCAATGCTACGGAAGTCCCCAATGGCTTCATTTGAATCAAGTTTCATCTTTGATATGCCTTAACATACGAAGCCATAAAATTCGAATTTAGAATTCCCGGAAATTCAATCAGCTACAACTCAGGGACAAAATAAGCTTCTACAAAACTTGCAAAATATCAGTATCCCTGGTAAGTGGAACGTGCAATTATGTTTATATCAATATACACTGTTTATGTACACTTAACCAATACGGTATTGACTCGGATGAGAATACAGAAGAAAATATTTGTAATACTGTTACCTCATTTACAGTATTGAAGTTCGCCATAGACCTTTTAAACCCGATTTTAATTGAACGAGCTTACTTCCGTGCTTCGACCAATCAACTGCTGGGGGAATTTTTCCTTTTTTCCAACCATTCAGGTGCTATTTTTTGGAGAGAAAAATTGTAAGCAGCCATACGCGCGCATAGTACCGTTATGTATAACGCACGTATGATACATTTTTTTCATACGCTTGGTCCCATACCGTGCGTGAATTGTACAGACTGCTAAGGTTCCCTTAGTGTTTAATTAACCAATAAGATTCCCCAGTATACGATTGCTCCATCATGGACACGTGAATTTCAGCCATGTGACATTATTGAAATTAGTTTTACAAAATTGCCGATTTAGATTTTAAAAGGAATATAGGGGCAAAGCGTTCATTCGTAAAGAAAGTAGTAAATTAACCTCATCAGAAAACCAGTTTAAAGAAAAATGTTGACTCAATATCACTAATCACATAATAATAAAATATTTGAAAACTATAGAGAAGCATTGTGATTAGTTTGCACTCTTTCCTTGAAGCCATGGTACGATGATACTCATGGACAAAATGGGCTTTAAAAAAACTTGCAGACTAACAGTATCCCTGGTTAATAGAACGTACAATTATGCTCATATCAATATACACTGCGTTTATGTAGATACAAAATGATCACGTTTCATCTTTGGTATGCCGTATACCATAAAATGTCATCCATTTCGAAAAAAATGGCAATTACATTTTTTTGGAAATTTGATCAGCCAGAGAGACAAAATAAGCTTATACATTTTTTCCTCTGTGTTTCTTTACTACTGATCATTATTTTTTTAATTCATTTACACTTCTTTACATATTAATAATATTTACAATAGAAAAAAGGACTGTGGTGGGGACCATTATAAGCAATAAAAAGCTTTTTCAAAGAATGTCCCCCGTATGGTGGTATATGGATTTAGCAGACATGTGGATATATCACAAAATTAAATATAAGCGATTTAAAAAATCATGAACTCAGTTTAAGCCCACAAAAAAGATTATTGAATTACCGTTACGCCCGGTAAAAATATTCACGAGTTTGAACAACTTTTTGATGACACATCCGCGCTCAGTAATATCGTTAATATGGACAAACTTTGACTTGCTAAGTATTTGTGCATAAAGATTTCTCAATGACTTCAATGCTTGAAAATTCACTGTATCTTTTGTCCTGCGCCACCTACGCTCGGCACTTCGCCTTTGACACTTAAACTCCTTCAAGTCATTTGTGTACTAAAGTAGTCCGGGGCGAATTGTGATCGTCCTTGTTTTTAAAGGAGCATGGATGTCTAAAATGCGATTAACTGACATGTTGTAAAAACCTACTACTTGATTTAAGTCATCGATATGCATAGCAGACTTAGTCACGGCGTGTAAGTCATGAGCAAGATCATTGCTGTTGATATCTAAGATTTTCCTGAATTTAACAGTTTACTTGATGTTCTTTCTGAATTATAATTAAGGTGAAAAGACACTCGTACAGTCCGGAGAACATGCCTATTAATAGAAACATGTATAACATACGAGACTATCGAAGTCATGCAGCCAAATTGTTCAGATGTTACGATAAAATGTCATGGTTCTAATGTACATGCCTAAAATGTTCAAATGATAAACACAAAAACATTACTTTATTTTTTTAACATTTGAATTTTCAAAAAGCTGTTTCGCCTAAAAGCTTAACTGTATTGTATATTATTTCTAATATTTCTAAAACAGCGTGGTAAACATATAAAATGGGAGTGGGTAATATTTAGCCATAACAGTAATGAATGTATTTTCGCGAGTGTTAAATTTTCCCTAGCAAAAATATTTTTTCCAGACGGATTTCAAATTTCAAATATGTAACATTGCATGAGGCTTTATCGTTAGGAGAGCAAAGGATCATTGGAAATAACAAAAAATGAATCCTTCCATCCATAATGTTCCTATTTTTAGGAACATTTGGATTCACATCAATAAACATGCTCCCGGACTGGCGTTAGGATACATGATACAAGGGTTTGTACACTGTCACAAGTTTTGTTAGGTCATGAAGCCTTGATCATAGAGATTTGTCTGATGTAAGAATTGAATGAATGTGGTGTGAACATAAGCGAGAATGCAGAAAACTTTAAATCAATAGTTCCCTTCCATTGTTCTTAGATTCCTTTATTTGTGATCTATGACAAATTCTTTCCTTGAAAACAGTTTAAGCTTCTTCGTAATCAGTGATTTGCTTGATTTTCATAGCACTCTTGATTTTCCGACAATAAACAACTATATTAAACTAGCCTTTTGATCATCTTCCTTTCGACACATATGTTTTATGTAATCGAATGCGAAGAAATAGCATGGAATGTGTAGATAATACTGTTCCCGAAGTATGTAAATAACCATGACAAATCTGTTGTCTTACAATAAAACGTTTCGTATATCATTCTGCAATCGGAATAAGTTTTACATATTTTGATATTTACAATTAAGATAAGTCTATATCTACCCATACAAAGCATCATATCATCTTCGTCGAGTAAGAACAAATGAAACTCGAAATAAAACTGATGGTGTAATGCGGAATTTAGGATAATATTACTCACCGATAAACCGAGGTTTGGAACATCCCAATTTCATGTTTCTTTGTGATATTGAATGACAGGCTGAAATGGGTAGCATTTAGTAATGTAATATTTTTCTGTCTGTCAATCTGTTCGAATACATCTCACTATTCCAAGATATTGAAAGAAGGGACAGTATTATGTGATGTTTACATGACAGATGATATGCAGTCTATTAACCACAAACAGATTTGAATAATTAGAAGGCTTACCGAAGATATAAGATTTAGAGGCATACTGTAGCACCTTTATCGAAGATAGTACCTTAGGAATACACGTGCAGCAATCTAAATAAATGACATCGACCTTTAAAAAGTTTACAGAGTTTTTCTTAACGGTTATATACCCCTTGACCCATCAATTTATTGTGACCATAAAGCCTTTCATTTCAAGAGCTTTGAAAATTCAAATATGCTTCCATAATATCAAGTTCCTCATTTATCTCATTAGTCGTTTGTACGCTATATGAAATGAGACCATCTTGTATGACCGGATCATCCATCTTGTATGACCGGATCATCCGAATTATAAAGAAAAGTAATCATACGTGGACCTCCTACAGGGTAAGTTTTAAAATGAAAATGACAAACCGGCTTTGCAATGTGAGATTTAATCACCTCACATGCTTCCCTGGAAATGAAACACGGTAATATTTCACACATACTCTGATAATGACAAGTGAAGTAATTGATCTTAGTAGGGCAGTAGGACAAATTGAAATACATGGTTTGGCTCTGTTATGTTAGGATTGGAATCCATCTACGCAACATGAAGCACATGCTATGTTTCTTATATCTCATTCTAGAATGAAATTACAGCAATGGAAGTTTGTGCATTAGAAAAATGGTAAATCTCTTAGATGCGGCTTATCAAGTGTTTAAAATTCTGTGTTATTTTGCGACAATAGTGTCATGAAAGAAACATGTGGAAAGTAAGGCGAAACGCAATGATTGCACGTTACTAATTTATCATTTATATACTCATTTATATATGATAATGTTATGTTGCTTCTTGTTCTATGTAAAATGTTTATATCTTGTTTATCACTCTATGTATATCTATAAGCGCCCATTACATGATTGTTGTATCGTATTTTGTCTTCATTTCTTTTTATTTTGCATGTTTTTACCTTAATTTTGAATTATTTTGTGGGGAGTTTTGTTTTGTAAAGAACATAGAGCCTTGAGGTTCTGCGCTATAGACTTTTTCAAATCTGAATCGGCAATTTCCGGATAAATGATTTAAACAATGTCACATGGCCGAGATTCACGTGTCCATAATGGAGCAATCGTATACTAGATGAATCTCATTGACCAATAGAATACTGGAGGAATCTTGACCGTCTGCACAATTCACGCACGGTATGGGACCAAGCGTATGAAAAAATGTTTTCAAGCGCACGTATCATACGTGCGTTATACAGGAAGGAAATGCGCGCGCGTATTGCTGCTTACATTTCTTCCCTCAAACCTGAACCTGATTGGTTGGGAAACAAAGGAAAAGTTCCCCCAAAATTTGATTGGTTGAAGCACTGAAGAAATCACGTTCGGATAAACTCGGTTTGAAAAGGTCTATATAAGCACCAAGGAAGTAAGAAAGTAAGCTGTAATGTACCCTAATGTAAACTCTCTTCGTGCTTCATTCGGTCCGAACATACAGTATTTTCAAAACTTTTTATTTCTAAATTATTTGGAGGGATGTGTATTCAATTGTTCGTGATTCTGTCAATAGAATA
The DNA here is from genome assembly GCA_020152595.1 of Chiridota heheva. Taxonomy (NCBI): domain Eukaryota; kingdom Metazoa; phylum Echinodermata; class Holothuroidea; order Apodida; family Chiridotidae; genus Chiridota; species Chiridota heheva. Next base: position 708,705 of record JAIGNY010002337.1, read on the forward strand.
ATTTTTCAAGTGTTCAGTTATGTTTGAGGATTCTTGTTTTCATACAAAACCGAAGAAATGGAATTAAAAAGAGAATCTAATCTCAAGAAAATTGCTTGACCAGTCGCCAATAAATTTGATACATAATTACGTCACTTCCGCGGCCTTGTGTAAACATTTTGACAAATCAGAAACGTTGAAGTGTAGTACATATTGATCTTGGCGTTAACACAATATCTGGCCGTAAAAAGAACGCATTAACCTTTGACACCCACACATATTTTTTTCTCTCTGTAGAACTGCGCCATGTTATTTTCTATCGATTCAATTTACAGTGCTGAGCACATTAAGTCGCCACATACTAATTGGCAATGTATCCATTCCATGCTTCGAACCAAATACTACAACACTTGATTGTTTCTTAACCTACATTTCTTTATATATCACTAACACATAAGGTTTGAACTCTTTTCAGTATTAATCTTGTGTATATGATGTGAATTGAAAAAAGCTGAAGGTAAAACTGTTAAAAGTAAGATGGTAGGCACATGCGACGGAAGAATTTGTTCAAGTGAAACATAAGTTTCATTTTGCATTCGATCTCGTAAATGTCATTTTAATAAAGGTTTTCACACCCCCTACTGTGTCAATAAAGACTTACTGACATAAATCATTTTAAAAATTAAAGTTTTTCTCTTTCTATTAAGATTCTGCAATTTTATTAATACGTTTTATTTATGTAAATCGGGAATACAATCTAATATGCTGATTTCAAGTAAAATGCAAGCTGGTTCGAAATGTTTTATATTTACGAAAATAGACAATTGAAATCCACATATTCCAATCACCAGATATGTTTTTTACATGTTTTGTCAGATATTGTTGTTGCATATATAAAGCATGTTGAAGTGGGAAATGTTGGCTTTGATAAAGGTGATAATAGAGATATTGTTGGTGTAGATATAAAGCATGTTAAAGTTGCAATGTTGGTTTAGATAAAAGAATGATGATATTGTTGGTGTAGATATAAAAAATGGTGGAGTGAATTTGGGATGTTATAGGAGACAAATATATGGTACAAATCGATTCTGGTGCCATACCAAGACTGGTATACAAAGGAGTGGTTGACGGCTTTCGTAGAATGTGGCTGATTTGGTTGATGTGGTTTCATAATAGACTACTTTTCGTGTAAAATTGTTAAAAACTGGGCTGGATAACTTTGATGTTTGAGGACCATCATAATAACTAATTTAAGGCAGGTTGCATGGACCACGAACACCTATACTTTTTCAAATGTAAGATTTTAGTTTCACATATAATATGTTAGAATAGTAATGTAACATGGGCAATCGTCATCATGATGAAGATTTCCCATGATACATTACTATTCTTGGAGGCCTCCATAGCCAACAAAACCCATAGATCAAGGGTGTATAATGAACTCTTGTTCGAAAGCATCTCCGTTGAGAATCAAATAGTGCACTCTGGTCTCTTTGGTGGAACTTCATGCCGGTGTAATAACAACATTTGTTGTTTTATGTATACGAATGATAATTAAAATAAGGAATTGCGACCTCGGAATATTAAAGGTTGGCATAATAGTGTGTAACTTAACGAAGCAGGGCCATCAACTTCAATGTAAATATTCTGTATGACCGCATTCACACAGACAATGGTGTTATAATAAGCTGTAATGACCTGAAGACATCAATACAGAATGTGTTGGCCCTTATATTGTTAAGGCTAGCATGCATATTGATTGTTGGAAGTATAGGATTAACTACGTGTAATGTTACATCAACATGAAGTTATTGTGGAAAATATCATTAAGATTTGTTGTAATAAAATGTATTTTGTTTGTAAACAAATTTAAATGCAATCATAGAATCTAATCATTTGTTGCATCATTAATCATGTTTAGAAAACAATTGGAAATATGTATTATTTGTTTCCAGTCAAAATACCCGGAAGTAACGTGGACGAGTGAGCAGTGCAGACAATAAGCCAAGGTGTACATATACACAACAAAAATAGTGCAGAAATTGCAATCAGCTCCAGAACACTGCTAAGATTTACTGATTAAACTTACGAAATATTACTAAAACGTTAAACCATCCATATCAGACCACTTCCCTCCAACCTTCCGGCATATCTCTGTTCGCATGGTCATTCGAGGCGACATTTAAAAATCAATACCCCCTTGAACTGTTGAAAAGACTGAAAGGCAATCGGTCTGGAAAAGCATTTCCTTATATATTCGTCCTTTCATCCTCAACCAACCTCGGAAAAAATTAATTGTAACTTTAGTTGCATTCAATAACTTTTGTGTTGACCTTCAATGTAAAGAAAAATATCTTTAAAACATGAGTCATATTCCTTTCATTTTTATTTGTAAGACAATAATTTTTAGATGACCAGTAGAAGTTATTTCAAGTGACATAGATATTTTCATCAACGTAGATTTTCATATTTGTTGCTCGAGTAAAGTTAATGGGTATGGATTGATCTTGAGGGTATTGATGGGTTTTTGCCTTAAGAAAGAAGATTCTAGATGACTATATCTTTGGGTAGAAGATCAAAAAACTTTCGATCAGGGAGAAATTGCTTCCTGTAAAAGTATTTCATTGGATTTTAACAGGTGTTTAAGGAACACTTCGTCAAAATGCGAGTGTTTTTGGTTGCGAATTGTAGTCGCACATTGGCAAAGAACTTGCATAAAGTCACATCTATTTAATTTAACAAAAAATAAGTCAAAGCTATACCGCAAAGTGTATACTCCAATGTTGACTTTATGCAGAATGAAGAATTTGGAAGAGCATGCCTGTTTAGCAAATCTTATAAATAAGAGTCTGAAATATAATAAGAGTGCATCATTTTATCATTTTCATCCACCATCCATCTGATAGCATTTGTCACGAATTTATTCTATAATTTCATATGCGATATTAATCAGGGTCGTTCATCTTCATGCGATGACAATGTGTTAACACCAAGGTTTTATGCCTGATAACAGTTGTGATATATTAAGTGAAAATCTTGTCATTTGCTGATCCAAAGATTTTAAGATTGTGACATGAATGTCTTCATATGACACCCACGGCAAGGATACCTTTGATCTGATAAGACTATAACTCTCCTTGTCTTTAAAGGACTGTCAGGATATATATATGGAAAAAAAGACTTCAATTTAATTTCCGAACACACATAACATGGAAATTCAACAGCTCAGTGTACAATCGAAGGCCACTTAGCTCTATACAATTCAACGGTAGAATGGATATACGCTGAAAAGGAATATTCTCATCCTTACGGAGGATATTTAAAGAAAGAACTCTTGAAGTAATATATTGATATCTTATTCCAATATTGGGTTATCTGCATGCCCTGGTCTTTCAGCGACAGGTGAGAGACAAAGTTGAACATCACACCGCCCCATTCTCCAAACTCACTCAATTAAAACATCTTTAAAACATATTGGGCGGTTAGAAAAAATATTACGAATACGTAGGCAGGTAGGAAAAACAGTACATATAGCTTTAAAGGGTTTTTAATTAAAACAACTGATTTTGAAATGAATTATGTTTACCAGTTGACGTGAAGTTTTTAACTATTAATGCACCTGCATTCTCGAATACAACGGGAATCAATCCCTTCAGTCCAAAAATTGCAATTTTAAGACATAGGCTTCTGATGCATATCATATTTCAATCAATCTAATCATAAGCATTGACATGTTCGATGAAACGGACGTATGAAACGAGGTTCATATCAAACAAATTTTGCACCCCATATCACAAAAATGAAGTAGAAAAAGTAC
>JAIGNY010002337.1:715000-720000 GCA_020152595.1 Chiridota heheva
GTTTAATTGGAAGAAAACATGCTATCAACCATAAAAATAGGCCATCAATCATGAAATTTGATGAAAGTAGTAAATTGAGCATTCAGAATTTTGAATATTAAGGCCTTATTTTTTTAAAGAATTCAGAGTTTAAAGCTCTTTCTGGTAAACATTGAAGAATAAATGCAGTGGTCAAGCATAGCCATTTTTATGAAAGAGGACTTCAAAAGAAACAAAATGGTGAAGAAAGCACTCAAATATCTTATTCCGTTAAGGAGATATTCAGGTTTAAAGCTCTGTCTTATATGTGTAGAAATGACTGGTGTAGTAAGTCTACTATGGAAAGTTGGTGTCCTTATCCTCACATTCTTAGCAATTGTTAATGTATTTTAAATCTAAATTTTGTACTTTTTAAATTATTATCCTTAAACTTTCTTCAGGTAGTACATTATAAATACCCTTACTACTTTCCTGACATATCCCATGGTTTTTGGGCCTCAAAATCGCAGGACAAAATATAATAGAATACATAACGACTTTAAGGAATCTGAGGCTATGACATCACAACTAGTCTGATCTTAGTCTTTTCTACACAAATGATACCAAATTTAAACTTCGATATCTACTTAACGGAATAAGATTTTGAATGGTTTCTTCACTTTTTTTTTGTTTCTTTTGAAGTCCTTGTTCTTATAAGATAGATTTGATTGGCCACTGAACTTATCCTTTAAATCTGTAAGGTCCATATACCTTTGATATTATCCAATATTTTATATGCAAATCTGTGCTATACAGTGAGTGCATCCGCTTTGAACAAAGTGAATCTTTTTCATTTATCGCCTCTACTTCTTTTCCTCATATTTACAGTATAGATATAGCGTTAAATAATCGTTCTTCATTTCTTTCCTTGAATGGAACACAATACAACGGATAGACACATAATAATATGTCAAAACTTACATTACGCCAACTGAAAAAATAAACCAGGAAAATATGTATTACAAGTTACCGTTGGATGGACAGTCCGGTCTACGCTCCCGATCAAAAGATCGGACTGATTGGTGAGGATAATTTATCATCATGGTTTGTTATGCTTGTTAATCCGGCTACATTAATACTAAAAAATTGTCACATCAAGAACTTAAATCTATATTCTATGAAAATCATTTATCCCGTCTTAAGTTCCACACGTAAAATTCTCCAGTTTTGTCTACTGTTTTGTATGGAATTTTGTATAACTTACATGTGTCTTTAATTGTGGTCATATTGTTTTTAATTGACATAATTTAAAGAATGATTCTAAGTAATCCTTATTACGAAGAGAATGTCTTTATTAGAACTTCCAAACAACATATGCTGTTAACTTTCCGCTGTGATGTTTGCAAAACGTATTTAAATGATAAAGCAAAAAACTCATTTCGAAATACCACTTCCATGTACATGCAAGATCTTATAACAATAAACCTTTCAAATCTTATCGTTTTACGCCCACTATTCTCTATAGCCGTTTTCTGATAGTACTACAACCCTTTATTCTCAAAATGCAATTCCTTTCACTAACTATAATTCTGGTGCAAAATGTTGCTGGAGAATTATAGGGCGAGGCTTAGTCTTTATTAAGATGGCAAGCACGTGACTTGACAACTGCAGAATCATAATGTGATCACTATAAAACTGATGAATAGTGCAACGACCAGTATATACACACTTCTCAAGTGGTTATATACTGTACTTCTTGTGATTGCAAAAGAAAATCGTTTCTCCGCTTAGGTAGTTTTGAAAGACTTTTTTCTTAAACACTCACCATACCTTTACTTTAAAGTTCTGTATATGTGCTTTATGGATATGTTAGCAACGATTTACATGAAATAACCTTCCTAAAACAGTAAGAAATTAACACCTAATAGGTAGTGTAGATTTTACTGTTTGCTATCATTGTGGCACGATGAGATTCCTGATGAGAGTGAGACTTGTGTTAAGCTTTAGTTGCATTAATTTTGAACAAATATTAGTTACAATCATAAAAATGGCTAAACATTCCAAGACGTTTCAGATTTATGACAGTAAGTTAGAATTCCTAAGATCTGTGTCTGTGTATCTAATCATTTAATAGCATGCATTAAATTTAGCCTTTTACCAGAGGCGTATCCAGAGGGGAAAGGGTTAGGGGGAATTCGCCTTCTTTCAAAGGCCCTTCCCCCGTTGCCTCCCAAATGAAATGACAGAATATAGTGTAATGTTCATTGCATCATTAATCTCGCCCCCCAAAATGTAACCCTACCCCACTCTTGCCCTTCAAATGCCAGTGTCTAGCTACGTCACTACCTTTTACTTTTATAAGTTCCTCTCTGGTAGTGATGCTTATTAATTATTTCAAAACCTTCCTGGAAAACAAAGAAGTAATATTCTAAGGGTTCCATGCAGCTGTTTTTTTTCTTTTTCTTTAATGAGTTATCAATTTGAATTTAAATCAGAACTGCAATGTGTATAAATATAAAGCACAACGTACCGTGGGATGACTTGTTTTTGTGACGTAACAAAAATAAATAGAAGAATGATTAAAAACCAAACAAACCAGTTTTGAATCCTTCTTATACTGTCATATGGATTGATATTATAATGAAAGACCATTCAACTTTTCATTAGGTATAAATTGAAGAGATACAAGTACATGGATATTCTCAAAGAAACGAAAACACCTCAATTTGCCATGCAGTACAAATTTGTGTGTATTTTCCAACACATAGGGTTAAGTTTTGAACTGTTGAGGTGTTTGCCACTGAGTTACTTACTGATCGCCTTTTAACTTACCATGTATTTCTCCTATATTTTAATCAATTAAAGCTTGCGATGAAACCATGAGTCAACTTATGCCCTTTGGGATACAGTGTCCATAATGTAGAATGAACAATTTAACATCCATCAATAACATACGGTTTCTTCAGACATGCAACCGGCATGAAGTCTGATGGCTAATTGAAGATGACTTTTGACCGTGATGATACAATGCCCATCATACAATACATAGCGTATGACTAAATATCATCCTGCACAAAGTACAATAGCAATTGCGCTTTTCCAAGGATACTGCGACACAAATCCATTATTTAACCTCTGATCTTTGACATATTAAATACAAGAGCTATCATGTATGGGATGCAATCTAATATTGCATTAAGTATCAACCCAAAATTAATAATGATTAATCAAGAAACTAACATTTTCTAAACCAATTTTTTGACTTCTCACCTTGCAATGTTTTAATTTCAATTTCTACTTGAACATGGGGAAACTTCACCCACTCCAGTTCGCTGCATAACATGTTTATCCGGATACATTTTACATTGTTCCCGGAAAAGCGACACAAAACAACTGCAGACACCCATCCACATCCACACACACGTGGTTAGCATACCTTCCAGTCATATACGATATGTTATGCAAAAAGACAATCTCGTACAGATTTTTCTTTTCAATACATCACAAATTATCAGATATCACAAACAATGCAGATATCACAAATCATCAAACTTAATTGATGAGGGATTACTATATATTCAAAAACCGGTGTGATCAAAATTGTCTTGGAAATCAACATAGAAATTGCAAGCGTCCATAGACTTTGAAGATTAAACTAAGGAAGTGACACTTTTCCTGATTAAACCACACACAAGCTCGACTTGAAGCGCACTTAATTGTTATTATTTTGATTAGACAAAAGCATAATGTGAATCCATAATACAATAGAGCGTGTGAACGAACTCTATCGCTCTCCGCAAAGATTTTAAAGACCTGGAGGCAGCTAGGACATTAATAATGAAACTGCGTAAAAGAGATTTTCTAAAAATGAGTAATCTTCAACTTCATGTCCATGGATGAATCGGCTGTTTTAATAAGGATAATATCACAATGCAACTAGCAAACAAACAAGCAGCTTGAAAGTGATCTTTGAAGAGTTACTAAACTTAATGAATACATTTTTAACCATTCATTAGGTAATGTGTTTTTGTCCTATACCCAAGGAAACAACACACTCAATTTGTCACAAATCGCCCGGTAAACTGGTAAAGATAGAAAAGCAAATGTTTCATTAGCTTTCAAACCATCAAAACCGTCTTTGATGCTTAATTTGGCTTCGTTTGGACATTTTTCGGTTGCGACAGGTGAAGATTACACTGTGCACAATTCGACAGGCACCACTCTTATTACGATTACGAAAAAGCATAAGTCGCCGCTTTATAGCAGATCGTGTCAACTCCATAATCCTTGCAAAGACCCTTAAAGCCAGATGGCAGATCGGACATCTTTAACAAAAATACATCAAATAGATTTAAAGTATAAAAATAAAGGAGTTAAGAAAATCTGGACGATGAAATCAATTTCGTCACGGTTGGCATTCGCAGTTCAATCTGGCAACGTAAGAAAAAGAATCCTCAACTGGATCCCAAATTCCCAGGAAACTTCCAAATGAATCTCATTAAAAGGCTTGTCAGTTATTTATTTATTCACCTGCCTTCACCAAATATCATCTCCCGTCAATCGATTAAACACAGCATATCCACATTTTGTGGGTCATATCATGAAATTTTTTGAACAAAGGTGACTAAAACGTGATTTAAAAGATGGAAGTTATATATCTTGTAGATTTAGCTTTTGAGTAGGCAGAAATGCTTTATCAAAAGCTAAATCATTAAAGCATTATTTCCGAATCATAGTGCTTAATCATCTTGTTTAGCTTATGGAAAGGTAAAATAGAAAACAATTATTGGAAGAAATATAGTATACTATGGGGCATAGGATATTGACAACTTGATTGTATAATTAACATAAAACATTACTAGAAAGTCTGAACGACTTTGCAGAATTGGGGCTTTACCTATGGATATTTTAGCATTTTAGCAAATAGGGGCGTATCGTACATGTACCAGGGTATTACACTCCCCTTTGTTTGTAAATTTTAAGCCTTTCAAGCAGCTATTGGTGAATTGGTCTTATCATTGGTAAAACAAGAACTAATTATG
>JAIGNY010002337.1:727500-760000 GCA_020152595.1 Chiridota heheva
TAAATTCATGATCTGGTAATAATGTAAATAACATATCCTTGCTTTGACTTCCTGTTATTTCTTACATGTTTTAGCTAATCCTTATATGATACGTGGTAACATTTTGAAGTTGACCAAAGAGTTCTCACGGATACTGCGTTTTAACTTTTCGCAAATAGTTATTAATTAGAGAGATGGTTTGCCTGATTGGGTAGTTAGCTCCAATTCTGTTCACAATTTCAAAGTCAACATTCTTTACTAACTCTTTGATATTGTGTACTTTTCTATATTGTTCTGTGGTGGTGATGTTAGTTTGATCATTTTATGGGGTGAATAACCCTTGTTATCCCGTCATCTTGTTATAGTTATGTTAACATAGCATTGAAATAGGCATACTTTTATATACTTTGTAAGATTGGGTCAAGATCAGGAGATAATTTCATTTGTCTCCAGAACGAAAAAATGGTTCCAGTGGCGGCGCCAGATTTTGGTCATGGGAGTAAGAAAAGAGCAATTTTGTTTCACGGGGGGCAAAAGCTTTTAAATCGGGGAAAGAGGGCGCAAAGCGATCTCGAGAGAACAAATGCCCCCATGCCCCGTAACGTCGCCACTCAAAAGGGCATGTGCATTGATTATTTGCCAAGTTTATACAATAAAAAGAGGCTAGGGGACCTCCTCTAAAGCTACTGTACAAGAAAACATCAAGATAAGAACTAGTGAACAATATCATGGTTCAATCCATAACTTGAATCATATAAACTAAGAAAATTTAGAATAACACAATTTTAGATAATTGCACATAATAACAACTACTCGGTGAAACATATATCGTGGTTCAAGCAATATTAGAGTTTATATGAACTTCAAACTTTCTCTACACACAATCTTAGATTCATTTCTAACAGGTGCAAAAAAGGAAAGGCTATAGTACCGTACAACCAAGAACCACCAACAACAGAGTCCCAACCACCAAATAAAGAGGAAAATAATTGGAAAACCCCAACCAGTTCTAAATGCGGAAATAAAGTAAAGAATGCACTGAGTAGTGGGGCGGATATGTAACAATTTTTACCTAAAGTGTGCACTTCTGGATAGAAGCATGAAAATTTGCACAAAGGGGTTTTTGAGTATGCTGATTTCAAAAAATGCGGGAACCACGATGTCGAAATTTCAAAATGGCCGCCATAAACACGTTTTTGCCCATAAATCAGATGTTAGTTCCCCGATTAACATGATCTTGGTATCTATACCTATGTTCTTGAGGTCAAGAAATCTAATAAAACATATGCCAAACATCATGAGATACATCTTCCTCCCCCCAAACTTCAAAATTCAAAATGGCCGCCACAAGAAAGCTTTTTTTACCATAAAACGGATCTAAGTGCCCAAATAGCCATAATCTTGGTCTCTAGACATATGTTTTGAGGTCAATGTACCCAATAAAACCCACGTAAACTATCATAACATCTTCCCACGAAAAACCTAGAATTCAAAATGGCCGTCGCAAATCCATTGTTGGCCATAAAATGGCTATCCAGCCATCATTTATTGGTATCTATACCTGTTTTATGTCAAGGAACCCAATAGAAAACATGAAATATCATGACGTACATTATATTGTGAATAGTAAAACAGATACAATCAAAATGCCCTCACAAAACAAGTTTTTGACCAAAAAACCTGCCCCAATCACTGTGATCTTACTATCTATACCAAGTCGGTAGAATACATATGAAATATTATGGTAAAAATTTAAAAACAATTCCATATAATAGCATTTATTTGTCAGATCAAAGTATATCACAATTGAGCATGGTATACCCTTTTCAGGTAAAGCAGTCAAATACTGTGTCATACATTATGTTAAAAATGATTACATGATCGCTGTCAGTATCTCATATGTTCAGATTTGCTTTATTCTCTGCTACACTGTCCGGAACAGAAGCACAACTGTGTACACTTGAGATTTGCGCAGACACACTTGCATCTTTTTGTACAAGACTTTTTGCATCCACATTTCAGCACTTCCTGACAAGCTTTGGCTGCCTCTGGAAGAGTGGTCCAGCATGGAGTCCATAAGGAATCACCTCTTATTCTCTCCCAGCCCCATAAATCTGGCGATGGAACTTCAGGGTCTCCTATAAGTGACTGTCCCCAGATGTGCCCTGCTTGATAAACAACCCTTTTCACATGCTGTTCCAGGGCATGTAACGTTGGAGGAATGTTTTCCATCTTACGGTTTTGAGTGAACAAGTGCTTCTTGGCTTCATTCACATGGTTGAGTGATGATGTTCGCTGCTCTCTATTTGCTCCAAGTCGCTGGGGGAAACCTGGCATGGAGCATGGGGTAACCGAGCAAAAATTGGTTTGAGATGAGGCATACTGCACCATACAGCCCAAGCGGTTCTCTTTACAATTCCATGAAAGGCAGAGACAGTATCACATCCTGATATTGCGTGCAAGAATAGTAAACCCCATGATGCGTCATTGCCTAATTCCGCTGCAATTAGGTGGCATGGGATGTAACGTAGTCTACCACCATGACCAAATGCTATCCATATTTCACAGTCCTGTAAAACGCTGGACACTGCAAGCGCAATAACCACCACATCAGTATCTGTTGCGTGTATCATCAGCTTGGTAAATCCATGATGGAACGCATGGCTGCATGGGAAGCATGAAAAAGAAGCCGTGTGTCCGCTTCTTCGTGAGTGCAGGACAAGCTTGAAAGGTCAATCATGGGAGATGATACAACATTCTGGCCATGTGTGGAGATCACTTGCTTCTCTGGGGGAGGTTAAAACTCTTGTATTGCATTGGCTAGAAGTCGGAACAGGCTGTCTTTGTTTGCATCACAGCGAAGGAAGTTCTTCCACTTAACAGGAATATCGGTGTTGTTGTCCACCCGGAGATGATTACCAGATCCACGGCTCTGTCGTGTTTGTGTCTTTAGGCTGTCCTCCCTGTAGACATCCCAGACAACATCTACACGAACAACGTTTTGTAACATGTGTTCTATGTAAGGCAAGAACACCAGTTGTGAATAGTCCTGGAATGTTTTGACAGAAAGTTTGGACTTCTTTGGATCAAGCATGTGCACAAGGGCAACACCGTCAACAATTTTGACGTCAACTTTTGGAACAGATTCTGGTTGTGGTACCATTGTCTCCAGGCATCCCATCAAGTCAGATTTGCATGTTTGATGCATAATACCATTTGATGCCAATGATGGAGGCCAGGCATGATTTTTAAGGCTGAAGAAGGCATCCATATCGCTCTCTCTAGCTTGACACGATATATACATCCGTGAAAAGAGACAAACATCACTATGCAGGTTAGAAATCTTGGAAGCGGACTTCGCAGCTTTCTTTCGTGAACTAGAATTTAACAAAGGCAGATTGTTCTTATGTATGGTGTCTTTGAATGCAGTGATTGTGCCATTGATACGCTCGGCAACAAATTTCTTGTACTGTGTTTTGCCTATGTCTTCTGCGGACCTTATAGCATTTACCACACTATCAGACATTATCACTTTGGTGTCAAGTGCGTAGAGGTCTGTGCTTGTATCAGCAAAGGGGTTGCCAAGTTCATCCATTACATCAGTGACACTCTTGACGTGAGATAAGAAAGTCTTCTGTACACTTGGTATTTGTTCATGGTGGCGTTCTGTGTCCTTCTTTCCCCTAGCATGTTTGTCATCATACTCCATTAGAAGTCTAGCTGTTTCTGGACCTGCCACCATCCACCTTGCTAGTGCTGCTTCATTTTCAGTGATACCTATTATGCCTCCATCTCCCTTCACCATTGCATTCAGCTGTTCATGAACTTGATCATGGGCTAGTGCTGAGAATTTGTGCATAGTTTTCTGTGTCACAAAGTTGCCTTTGAGGAACTCTGCATGTGGTAGGGCAGTTAATCTCAAGGGATTGTACGTCTCTCACATGAACGGTCATCCAGCGAGCATAGTGGTAGTGGTCAAGAGCGAACATCCATGGAATAATCTTTCCAAGTGACTGCACGTAGGCAACACATCTTTGCTCACGCTGTGATCTAAGGAACTGTAGGAAGAGAAGTTCCAACTGCCAGACTTTGTACCAGTAATCGAACTGAAGATGCTTTGAAGCCATCTGTTTACACCACTCATCATAGTGTATTTGTTCATCATCTGATGTGTTGATTTGATACTCAGCATATGACCTGTGAAGGAGAATGTACAGAGCCGCTGCGGCTACTTGATGTGCCCACTGACCTCTGGATGTGTGTGAACCTTTCTGCAGACCAGCTGCACGTCCCTCAGTTGTAACATTGGCCGAAGTCATAACATAGGTCCAACCACTACCATCAAGCCAGTCGCCAATTACTTTCAACATGGCCATTTCTATATGGAGACCCCCCATCAGTACAACGTAATGTCTTTCACCATACTCTTCTGGCCATTTCCACTGAATTCGTTTTGCAATTGCATATAATGGCAGATCGACAGTGAGCAGTGGTATCTGGCCTGGGTTGACACAAACCGTGATCTGTTTGATGATATTCATCCCATGCTTGACCATAGCGGGTGAATGTGCTTGATCTCGAAATAATGGTAAGAGAGAGATAATTGCAGATGTCTTGGGTAGAGACACCTGTAAGCTGGTAAATAATTCTCATGTTCTCATGCAAAATTGTTTGTCCTGATTCTCATAATTGTTTTTCATGCTCTCATGAAAACTTTTCTTTTCTCATGAGATTCTCATATAAGTTTGTGGCGGCCATTTTGGATTGAATTTTCAATTTTTTGGCAAGAAGATGGATCTTATGATGTTTCGCATGAGTTTTATTGGATTTCTTGACCTCAAGAACATAGGTATAGACACCAAGATCATGGCAATCGGGGCACTAACAGCTGATTTATGGGCAAAAACGTGTTTATGGCGGCCATTTTGAAATTTCGACTTTTTGGCGGGAAACGTTAAAGTGACATCGTGGTTCCCGCAATTTTTGAAATCAGCATACTCAAAAACCCCTTTGTGCAAATTTTCACGCTTCTATCCAGAAGTGCACACCTCAGTCACATATCCGCCCCACTATTAGGTATTCGTTGCATTAGAACCACTGCCTATCATCCGGAAGTGAACGGCCTAGTAAAAAGATTCCACGGGCACCTCAAGTCTGCTTTGAAAGCTCAGAACAATCCAACTCATTGGTTTGATCACTTACTAATTATTCTACTTGGAATTCGTTCTGTTATCAAATCTGATTTAGGATGTTCTTCAGCAGAGCTAGTATTTGGTATATCCTTGACACTTCCAAAAGAAATAAAAAAATTCTGAAATGAAGACATCGGTCGCAGATACTTCAAGTTTTGTTGAGACTCCTAAGCAGAATATGTCCAAAGTTCGTCCAGCATTAACTAGACCAACATCAAATAAAACTCAATACCTAAAGGACTTGTAAACTTGTTCTTATGTTTGGATTCGTACTGACAGTGTAAAGAAACCATTAGAATCACCCTATTTAGGGCGTTTCAAAGTGTTGAAAAGAAAAGTTAAGTTATTTCATGTTGACATCAATTAAAGAAAGGACACCGTCAGCGTCCATCGCCTTAAACCAGCATATCTGGAAAGCGAAATCGAATCATCAACAAGCAATCAGAATTCAGAGTACAGCACTTTCGCCCCTAACAAAGCGACAAAAGTTAACGCGCAAACAAAAAAATTACCAAGTTATTCGAATCAGCAGCCAGCTCGCTATACTCGATCAGGACGCCGCGTACACTGGCCAAACAATTGCATAAGTACTTTTAGAGAAACAAGTTGTATAGATTGATTTCGGCACCTTCATAAATTTAAGGGAGGGGGATGGGGCTAATGTGGCTGCATCGATCTTACTACCAGTCTGAACAGTCATCAAAGGGTTGAGTACACCCTCTTTGAATTTTTTGTTAATCTAGTGAAGACTCAACCAAAATATCGTAATATTGTAGCGATAGAAATCACGTCGATCGCGTATGGAATAAACATAAATTTGAGCAAATCTTTGAGCGTATCCATTCCAAATTCTCGTGGATTATTTATCTCGATTCTACAGAACATCAGTTTTGTGTAATTACTCTTCATTCACATCATCATCATTTCTGGAATCTCAACGCTTTACTATCGTGTTACACTACGCACATATCTTAACGTTAGGCCCAGAGCTCCGTTAAGTTATACATCAACGTACGAGCGTTATCAAAGTTGTTCATAAAACATAATTAACCTGTGACTCAGAGGCATTGTATATTCGTTTCATGACATGTTCTTTTCGGATAGTTTCTTTAATATTTTCTGTACCTCTTTTGATGGCGGTAGCATATCGCCAAGAAACAGGTCAGTGACAAATTCTTTCGTTCCTCGGCGGAATCATTCAGTTAAAAAAGGGGAAATACCAAACTTGAACTTTTAAGTGTTTAATTTTGTTATATAGTACAATTCACTAAACTTATACCTTCGGATATGAATTTACGCATTGAAAAATACGAAGGTTATAATAACAATATTCAAAGAGCGGAATTATCAGAGATGAAGACGGTTGGTTTAGATTTTAACCCACATGTTAATTCTAAACAGCGGCCTGGGAAATCTGGGGGACTCAAGGGAACCGTAGTCATGCCAGTGTCCGCCACGGAACCTCGCATTGTGTCTCCTCGTGGCTCCGACTCAAGGGAGCCAGTGGGTGACTCAAAGGAGCTGACAGGCGACTCAAGACCTTCAATCTTACCCACAGATGCAGTAAATAATGTAAGGCAGCCCTAGTTGTTGGAATTCTAACCATCGTTGAAATTGGTTATATGCTTTACTTGGTATTAAGAAGATAGCTCTTTTTGTAGGTACATACAAATCAAGAACCCTACACCAGTAATGAGAGCAAGGACATGTTCAGCTAGCCATCCAACAGAACCGCTTAACAGATTAAATAACCACGATGCTGCGGCTCCGATGATACCCGGAAGCTCTTCTAGTGCCTTGCTCCTAATTTTGTTTTAAAGATTTGAAAGATGTTTCATTTTATCCATTGTTTTATATTTTTTATCTGGTGCAGGCTCCGGACTCTTATCTTTTTCTGTTGCTATTCATTCCCAGTTCTTTCATATTTAGCGAGATTTCTACGGTCTTTAAGAATTTCATTATCTAAGCTAGTCAACTTGCCTAGATTATTTACTAGTTCTCCTCTTGTCCGACTTAAAGCTTCATCTTATGCTAGCAGCTCACGAAGGGGAAACCCTTCAGTTTGAAATGATGCTTCTTTTATACCTAGAACTTCATTTAATTTTTCTATTACCTATTCAACAGTATCAGTAGTTTGTGGTAAATATTGCATTGGTATTTCTTCTGGTTGTGTGTTGACTAATGGCTGGCTTATTTTATAAATCTCCTCTCGAACGTTTGCTTTCATCTTGGTGGGGGCGGTGCGTAATCGACAAGATTTAGATCACTTTTTATGAAGTCAACACCGTATTTTCCCTTCAACGTAGCTAGTGATAAAAAAAAGTAGGTGTTATTTTTAAGGGTGAGTTCATTATTCTTGAAATAAAGTTTTCCACCACCATATGTAAATTTTCCATATTCAGTAAAAGTTGGTTTCAGTTTATAGTTTTCTTCAATAGCATTATAAAATGCATCTACTTTGGTTTCTAATAATTCATTTGGTTGTGTTTGATAACCTCAGCTCATTTGAACTCTGCATATTAAGTCGATCTTGATATTCTCTTGAAGTATTTAGGAGCCTACCAAAGTTGCTTTCTCCGTCTTTATCAAAGGCATACTCCTGATAGTCATCAAAATCTTCTAACTCTGGAGTTAAAAAATAATAATTTTCTAATTCGATTCCTTCTGCCATAATTTATCATTTTAAAGATTATATTTTCTACAGATAAAAATGTCTGAAACTTATGGACACAAACTGAATCCTTATCGTAAAATCAAAAATCCTTTGGCTAATAAAGGCACAAGGCAAACTGTTGTAATCACAAATAATCCAAGTACAATTGATCAGAATCAATTTTTAACGGTGCTTTTTCGAAATTTAGGCTCTGATGATGTTATAGTGCCGGGAACCACAAAATTATCATTCTCTGTAAGGTTAACCTTATAAGATGACAATAATAGAACCATTGTCAACAAAATAGGAGGAGCCATTGTTTAAAAAATTGCCATAAAGTTCAAAGGCTATTCAATTTATGACGCGGATGTTTTCCATTGTTATAAAGATATGTGGTTACCTCAAGAATAACTGATGAATATGCCATATCAGGGATATCATCTCAATAAAGATGGGACTGTAGCGAATTATAATGCTGGTGATAAAAATGCAGGTTTAAATGACGGGAAAGATCAAGCTATTGCTCTAGCTTATGACAACAGATTCTATATTCCTTTCGATTTTGAAATGCTTCGAGATCATATGCCATTTTAACAATCGGATTTGGGTGATCGATTGAGCTATGAATTAACATTCAATAAGAACTCCAGAGTTATAAAGAGCACAGATATGAATGCATCCTATGTTATAGGCAGAATTACTTTGGAATACGAAATGGTTAGCCGGAACGATAAGAAACCAATATAATTCACCAACTGTTATATATTATGAACGCGTTTTCGCCATTTAGACAAACAACACTAAACAAACGCGATACTATTTAGGAATATCAATCTTAATACTCCTGCCAGAAGTGTAAAAGGTATCCTGTTTATCTTTATTGTTCCCTTTGACGATGGTAGTGCCGCTTACAAGAGAGACATCGAAAAATATTATAATCCAAAAATTAAGAAAACAGCAATTACTATAGAATCAACTTAATCTTATATACCAAATCAACTTTACGCCCATGGGCTTCACAGATACCAACATTGGAATGAATTAAACTAAATTTTTGGCGATTCGACCACTGAACATGGAATGCATGTGGCAAAAGTTCTGAATATATGAAATGTTAAATTACATGACTTTTTAACGACAAAATATGCCCTTTGGTTAGATATGAGAAGCACTGACGATAATAGTTTGCATGGAAGTGGGCGGCGAGTTGAAAATGGCTCAAAGGAATCACGATTCATCTTGAGAGAACTTCCGAAGCAGCAGGAGAATTAATATGTTACATCTATGTCATTATGGATGCGCAAGTGAATATAGAAATTGGACGCTTTTTAGGTTCTGTTTATTAAAATAAAAATGGATTCTTCTCGTGAATTGTGTCCAATGTTTCCACATTCAGCCCTAATATGTAAACAAATAAGTTGTGGTAAAAGAGAATTTATTGTAGATTTATTAGTAACCTCTCGGGAGGAGAGGGGATGTTTACACTTTTTTGAAGGTTTTGTTATAATTTGTCCGACAATTAAATGGAATCGAGCATATCAAAACAGAACATGGATTTGGGGGGATGATGAAGTGTACCTTTGTAATTTGGGAAATGTTTCTTTACATGAAACAATAGAAGCTTTTTTATAAACGTTTTATGTGAGATGAAACTTTGTTTATCATTGATGATTGTTCCGTAACAAAAGAGTTGAAATTTCGATCACATTTAAATGATGGGGGTCTTAAAAAATACATGATTAGTGAATTGGCTTTTAGCGGTCGGCATATACAACCAGAGTGTTCGGATTCTTTCACAAACCTACAATTCAGTTCTGAAAGATTTCAGGGAGCAAATAAAATGGGCTTGTCTATTCTATTGTAAAGACAGAGATTCATTTCATAATTGCTTTCAAGAAAATGATGTTATTCCTGATGCGGACACCCGAAATAAAGTTGCTGGTATACTAAGGAAAACAAAACATTCAAAATTAATTTCAAAAACAGATCAACTAACTGATTATTGTATTATTTATACTTGCCAGGGAAATTTGGTTTAAAACAATGTTTAATTAGAAAAAGAAGCCTTGCTTATCTTCTTTCTGTTTTTCCAGCCAGAGTAGTATAATAGGTTAATTGTGGTGATCTCCTGAATAACTTAAGTAAAATTTACTATTAACTTTAAGGGAGATGTATTAAACAGGAGATCAGCGCTAATGCCAATTAACGCTGATCTTTTGTTTAAATGTCCCTTAAATTTAGTTAGATTAAACAACTTACCATACTACTAATGGAATGTTTAGACAAAGTGCGTACGCGCATTATCAAGCAGAACCATTACACATATTGTTTGCATCCGAGTGATTGAAAAGTCATCGTGCGCCGTACATATAGTAATACGGTGTGTTTAACTTTTACAGCTTTTCGAGGCAAAAGATTTATTAAAAATTGCACTTTTTGACAATTTTAACAAATGTAGCGCAGTAGTTGGCTGCATTTTTTCAATATGGAATCGTTTTGTGATGCGGATTTTGTTCATTATCAAAGACCAGACTGGATGTTTTCATTTTCCGCGTGCAAGTGACTCTAATGTTTTTATTTTGCATATGACTCAGTTGAATATTCGTCAGGTCTTGCATAACCATACGGGCTTTGCGTTAGTACTTGTTCAATTCAATGATTTGTAACTTACGTTTAATACACTTGTCAATTGTGTGACTCACTTCTACACCCCCGGACAAGGTGAGTCATTGCATCATAGTGAGTGGACAAAACATGTACATTGACGCACCCCTCAGTCATGACTTACCCCAAATCAATCACCTGTACAAAGTCAATGGGTCTGAAGTAAATCACCCACCCCAAATCACTCTGGTGACTGATAATTTGTTACAATGATGCACATGTGAGTCACTATTTCATATGTCAATGACCCACCTTTGACATTTCCAGGGGTAGTACTAGGTTGAGTCATACAACTGTCACTTACTTAAGTCTGGAAATCAAAGTTGCAGACACGGGAAGAAAAGTGCTTTTTGTTTTTCGTCACTTTCTGAATTTTTGTCAATGCAAAATCAACGTGGCTGCAGCCTCACAAGAAAGTTGTAGACCCTTGGCTAATCTTTGGACGGTTACTGCTATCACTGTTCAGATCAAATTAAGATGCTTGCTACGGTGAAAAACAATAATTGTGATATTAGTTTTTCTTGTTAGGCCTAAGTAAATCTGGGTCTGTTTACGGACTGAGCCACATAGGCCTAACGTACTGCTGTACTGTTTCTATACTATCTATATATGGCCTAGCCTAACGTTATTTACATCAAGCAGTTAATATGCTGGGCTAGCCTAACGTTTCACATCATGGACTCGGAAAGTAACTCAACAAAATGAAATCAACAGTGTCAAACAGCTCGTCTTTGAAGTTCTGAATATACTTCTCTCAGCCCCATTCATGTAATTTTGCCTCGACGGGATCCATTCTTGATCTTTTTCTTAATGCCAAAGTTAAACTGCCGATTGAGAGTTCAGTTGAAGGCTTAAAGTTGAAATTAAGCGGCCGAGTAAATTTGAGTTTTTGTCACATGATGCATATCACCCAATAATATCACACGCTACATTCTGATCCGGAACGAATCATTTCACTTGATTAAAAATGATACCGCAACAAATAGATTTGACCCAGGAATTAATGAAATTCATTCCGAAATGGATGAATTTTTTTTTACCCAGAATCCGGATCAAAAAATTATCCGAAGGTTATAAGAGTACAGATACCACTAAATCCTCCACCCATTAACATGTAAAAGACGACGAAACCAAGAAACTTCTTCAGCCTTCAATTACGGATCTATATCAACCATTCAAACTCCTCCCATTTCGGAACTAGAAACAAATTGTTTCCTATTTATCTTGTCTGGACCACCATTCCAGACAAAAACCATCAATTATATTGTTCAGACATTTAATAGAAAGTGTTGATGTTTTGAGAAAAGTTGAAGTAATGTAATTTAATTTAGGAACAACTAAAGATTTTATAACACTTACACGCCCAAGTGTACAAATATAACTTTTAGACCACCCAGAAATGAGGGTTTTAATACTTCTCAACACCTGAAAATGTATACCGACCATTCGCGCAGGTCATGTTTGCAAAATGTAATTCCTAATCAATCAAATACATGCTTCCGCTTAATTTCCATGTTGAATATATGAACTTAAGAATTACACGCAAAGGAACCAATACTTGTAAAGATGGATTTATCTATAACATAAATCCATATAATATCAATATTTTTGTCTGCACTTTAGAATAGATTAAAATTCCAAACACAAATAATAGGACATCAGAAGAGGGAAAATGAAAAGCATCGAAAACAAAGCTGAGAGTGTATACAGAACAAAACAGAATACAATTAGTTATTTGAAAACTTATTTATATTGACTTTGGAAATGTAAACATAATTAGAGCTAACAACTCACTCAGACAAATCATTCCAACCCTTTGAAAAAAGCTGAAAAGACGAAGATCAATCCTTGAGAACCGTTGTCCAACTTCGAATTGTGACCAACTGTCACATGAGGATCAGCTGGAACTTGCAGCAAGTCAAAGCATCGCTACTAGATAGGAACGTACCTTATATCGCAAAGTACTCTTCTTAACTCAAGCTTGGTCAAACCATCAATACGCAAGATTGTTATACTTATATCATCAATGATTTTAAATACGTTAATAGAAAGCATGAAAAGCAATTGAGACAAAAAATACTTTGAAGACATGTAAGACCAAAATCTTGAAATATGTCCCACCGTTTAACCATGGAGAAGTAAAAACATGGCATAGCACATTGTGGGTACAACAAGAAAAATGTCTCTCGTTCTTAATAGTGATATCTTCCAAGAGGAACTTTACAGTGAATATTAAACAATTTTAAATCTCGATTTTACATTCACTTGATGATGTGTGTTTTCAAAACGGTAATAACTCTAGTTGGATCAAAAGCAATCTTTCTCGTTTATGAAATTTGTACATACTTCAACCCATACCCTTTTATACGTGACTAAAGTCCTATTATATATTAATGAAATCTGTTGGTAGTTGTCATTCTGATCCTGCCAAAGTCATTACATTGATGACCGACGGTACATGTTTCGTCGCTTATGTGTATTCTTTACGTCTTTCATGCATCACTTATCTTGCACGGATGAAATGGCATCAAAACAAACGAATATGACCTACTTGAATTTTTGTCTCCACTTTATTGTTATAATCTCTAATAAGATCACCCAGCCCACCGCATGTGTCTTATTCCATACATAGAAGTAAGAGGAGGTTGATTTTCTCTATTGTAGTGAAAATTATGGATTAAACACACCACGGATTCTATCAGATAATATTTGCGTTTTGGTCACCTTACCTCACTTTACCAAAATGATCAGATAATACCGTTCCTTAACAAGTTAAATGCTATCAATTTGTGGGTGTTTTATTTACAAAGACTTTATTCTTAGCTACAAGATAAGAAATCCCAGTAAAGCGAATTTGAAAAGGTTAGAGAGTTTCTTTTTTAGAACTCGTTATCATATCAGGTAGATATGTCTGTAGCTCCATGGTTTTAGTACCTACAGTCATGTGCACATTACAAAAACATGAAAGGCTTAAAATTTACATAACAAGGCAAAGATTATTATCTCATTGTAGCTCTAAAAAAAATAATCTGAAGAACTCATTTTAAAGTTTCCTGGTAAACCTTTTTAAAAATTCGTTTGATTTCAAGGACGTGTTTTAAAATGATTGATAATTGATTTAAAAAAAATTAAAGTCAGAAAGGGAATATCATTTTTTCACTGATACACTATTTATCACTTTATCAAGTGTATACGGAGATGTTCATATATCTGGCGGCCGAAAAGTGAGGGCGTATATAAGTTGAGTCTCATCATAAATCGGTGCTAAGATTTGGAACTCTCTGCTTATTCTTCTTTTAAGAGTTATCTATTATTTAAGAGTTAATCCATAATTTGTCACTCATTAACCATAGAAGCTGGGGCACCAGATTGAGGGATGCACGATGCGAAACCGAGTGCATCCACCGATATCGGTGACCCAAATTATATACTTAATCCGTAAAAACGCACGATAAATTATAAGTTAACCCTGTTCATTTATATACTATCACAAGTAATTAATCCGACTAAATATGGAAATTGTAGGTTTATTAACTAATATAATTTATTTTTTGAACAAATATTACAGGATTAATTTCATCAAAAAATGACACTTAGATTCATTCGCATTGCAACAAGTAATACACAATGGTGACAAATATCAACAATACCAGTATACGCGGAAAAAGTCTCTCCTTTTAAGAATCATTTCAGATCAATTAAACGGTTGCTGGTTATCAGTTTTATATTCATAAACCAAAATGCAACAGTTATGTTGATGTACGAAGGATTATAGTCATCAAAATACTGAAATAACTGAATTATGTTCTTTCGAAATTTGATTAAATGTAAACAACGCAGGTTACACTAGTACACATACAGAGCCAAACGAACGGTACGCGAGCCTAACCCAGACTGACAGAGCATGTAGCATACAGTATAGTAAGTTCAAACGTACCTATGCCTACGTAAGCTGCGTCGTAAGCACCGCATGTGTATTATGAATTTACCTTAAAGTTGAATATTGAAACTTTCAAAAGAAAGCAAAATATCAACATTAAAATTTAACAATAGCATCATGCATCTACTGATCAGCTTTAAATAGTGAATTCACAGAGCCGTTGAAAAGTGCAATTTTGAAAAATGTGGTTGATGATATTTTCGTTTTTAGCATGCTGGATAACCTGCGCTAGGCTGATGTTGTTTGTTGCTGTAATGTTGGGCCTAAGCTTTTCATTTTGCCAGTGTACTGCCATTTTGGGGTCGCTTGGATTTGTTGGCAACGCAGCAGCAAAGAGAAGGTTCGAGCAGTGGCGTTTCTGTGCATTATATGTCTTGGCACTAAGTATGTTTACATAGGCCTATTTTGTACAATTAACTTTCTTAAACCTGCCGTTGCTAAGGGATTTGCCGGAATTATTTATATTTTCAAAACCGAAAGCTGTTGCCGTGCGTTGTCGCAGATTAACCATTGAAAACTGACATATTTCGACCAATCAAATTCGAGAATTCTTACGACATATAAATTAACTGCTTATAACGACCAGTAGTAATTATTGTGGTCTCCTGTAAATAATTCCTATCCTCTGACCTACTATTCTAATATATGTATTACGCACTTGTATTATGTACTTTCTTGAATCCTTAGCGGTTTTGATCGGGAGGTGATGAGGATAGGTCTGGGTGGAATGGAGGAGAAGTGGATTAGACAGGGTGGTACTATGGAGGGTGGATGTATATATATACTAAATTAATTATCTATTGTCTTGTCTTTTGTTATTGTATTCCATAAGTTTTAGGTAGTTTTTTGCAAAATCTCCTCAGTCACTGTGTTTATATTTGTTAAACCA
The DNA here is from genome assembly GCA_020152595.1 of Chiridota heheva. Classification (NCBI taxonomy): domain Eukaryota; kingdom Metazoa; phylum Echinodermata; class Holothuroidea; order Apodida; family Chiridotidae; genus Chiridota; species Chiridota heheva. Next base: position 742,818 of record JAIGNY010002337.1, read on the forward strand.
TGTTATTCTCATTATAATTTAATCAATCAGTATATAGTTTACAAGATGTATCTAACTTCACCAGAAGTATATATTCAAATTGTAATTGTTTGGCTGAAATAAAGTACTTGAAATGAAATGAATAACTTTCTTGCACCCAGCGGTACGGAATATCATAAACGCTACTAAATCCTGACCCGAGTACTCCTAATTTGTACGTGTTTTTCCATTGGCTTTTTAAAATTTGTTCGCTTGCGAGCAATTAGCGGAAATTTATGTAAAAAACAGACCCTACGATGCGACTTTTATTGGTTAAAATTTTCATAATTGGCAAAAACTACGACCCTCAACATTCGGTCGATTTTGAAGTTTTATTTGAAAGGAACTGTTCTCCTCGGTTAAAAGAAAATGTTTTCAAGCATCTTATGGCCGGAATAAACACATTTTAGTTACTTCAAAAAAATCAAATTCACCTGTAGTTCATGCTATTTGGCATTGCAAAGAAATTGAACTCTATTGATACGTCGTCTCTCAGTCTTGGTCGTTGAAATGCTTTCGTAACCCGTTAACTGGGGACTTTTAAAATTGATAACATATAACCAAGAACATTAGATGTGATTTTGAGTAGAACATCTTCAATTTAGAAAATAACATTTCTTAACTTTTGATTCAGGCTGAACAAAGTTCATATATGCCTACGTATATTTCGTAGTGTATGAAAGGGCATCAACGCAAGAGTTGATGTAACTCTCTGAAATGATTAGAGCTTTGTTTCCCGAAATAAGAATTGAAAGTATGACGTACATTCAAAATGTCTTCGTTACAGTGGTTCTCCTTCAAAGTAAAGTGGGAAATTAATGTAAACATTCCATTTACAGAAGTTAATAGAGACATTCGTACAATAACACATTGCAAATTTGCCTATTAAGACCTGAAATAGAACAAGATGTACTAATTTGATCCAATTTGAGGGATTTTTTCATGGCTCTGAATGACCGTATTTAATCTAATATTTAGCAACTAAAGTTTTTTCTACATATGCCGCTAAGTTTCAGCAAGGATTGTTTTTGGTTTCAGGTACGGAAGTGCCAATTGACATTTATTTTTCCATTGTATAGTTTCACAAATTTACGGCGGGTACCCTCAGTTTGTGCGAAAACAATAAAAATAGTGTGAGCACGAAACGTTGACCAGCGTTCCTTCAATTTGTGCAAAAACAATAAAGATAGAGTGTGCACGAAACGTTGACCAGCTTTTCCAATCAGATTATATTTCACCACCAAACACCCTTTCAACACCGAACTCAGCAGGCAAGCAATTTGCTTTAATAAAAGCAGTTTTAAAACACTCTTGACAGGAAGGATGTTTAAGCATTGACCCTTCGTATTTGTTTTTACATTGTAGGAATCTCTCATCGATTAAATAGATCTTTCGCTAGCAGGTCAAGTCATTTATAGCTTTGACAGTGCAGTTTGCTTATTCTTTTAACTTCTTTATAAGAGGTTACTTCAGTACTTATACTAACTGACAATCAAATGCTGGGGGATTTTGCCCTTGGTTACCCACCCAAAAATCTGTAGTTGCTGAAAGAAATGTAAACAATAATGCGCGTGTTACCTTCATGTATAACACACGTATGATTGGCGTTTGAGAGCATTTTTTTGTATACGTTTGGTCCCATACCGTGCGTGAATTGTACAGACGGTCAAGAAACTCCCAGTATTTGATTGGTCGATAAGATTCCCGCCATATATGATTGGTCCAATATGGACATGTGAATTTCGGCCATATGACATTATTTAAATCACTTTTCCGGGAATTGCCATTCAGATTGTTGTAAAGGCTTCATCTCGGAATTTTTTTAATTAATATCATCAAGTTAACTGTGTTAACCATGAAACACTTAAGAAATTAAAGTATTAGTTCAGTGGTCAAGCAAGTCCATCTTATATAAAAGAGGACAGAATTTAAAATAAAATGGTAAAGAAACATTTAAAAATATTCTTCCGTTAATACTTTAAATTTTGCTTTATATAGAAACGACTGAAATCAGACTAATTGTGACATCACATCTTCAGATTCTTCAAGGTCTTGATGTATTTTTCATTTTTCTTGCGATTTTGTTGCTGAGCAATCATTGATGTGTCAGAAAAGAAGAAAAACATAACTGAGTAATTAAAAGTAATTATAATTAACCACCTAGAGAAAGTTTGAGAAAGAATATTTCAAATAATACAAAAGTTGACTGAATTTTTTTGAATACATTAACAATTGTTAAGAAAGTGAGGATTGTATGTGTTAGAAAAGAAGAAAAACAGACTCTAGTTAAGGTAATTTTGATTAACCACCTGGAAAAAGTTTGAGGAAGAATATTTCAAATAATACAAAAGTTGACTTAATTTTCTTTAAAACACTTTTAACAATTGTTAAGAAAGTGATGATGATGGAGTCAACCTTCCATGGTAGACTTACTACACCAGTCATTTCTACACAAATAAGACATATCTTTAAATTTATATATATCGCCTTAACTTAATAAGATATTGAAGTAGTTTCTTGACCATTTTGTTTCTTTTAATGTCCTCTTTTGTATAAGATAATATTGTTTTGCCCATGAACTAATTATTCAAGTCATTATACCAGAGGTGAGGCATGTCTATGTACAATAGACGACAAAACGGAACTGTGCAGCACTAATGTGGTATCCGTTCAGGCGATGTTGAATTGAAGTTATTACAAGTTACTGGTGTAGAAAGTCTACTGCTTTATTGACAATAGCTTATATTCTTTACTGACAATTCATTTAATGGTTTTTGTTAGATCATGTTTTTAGGGTGGAGAACCTAAACGTCTTAAAGGAATACAAATTTGTGTACACTTTCTGCACCGTTTGCTTTTGTTGTCGTCTGTCATATAAGAAGAATTTACATGACCACTCAACTTAACTGCTAAGTCACACTTGGAGTATTTGCATGAATGCGTCACAAGATGCTTGAGCATGGGAAAAATTGACTCTCTCAAATAAAACCGCGACCTGTTAAGCAACATGATTATTTGTATCAGCTTTCGCTGTTCCAATAAATGGTCATTACAATGAGCGATTATTTATTACAAAGTTCCCAATCCAAGTAAGAATCCATGAAAATTTACAACCATAGTGGTCGATGAAAGGAAATTAGTGTTCTGTTTATAAAGATCCGTCTTCCCTATTCATGTAATTGATGAATAAATTGTTTTACTATCTAAATTCATCAATTTTTAGCGCATGATAATGGTAAAATTGAAAGCTATTTTAAAGATTAAGATAGTGACATCCCATTTTGCCTTTAGATGTTTAAATCCGTTTACTCCTAGTAAAGCTATTCTATCGTCGTTGCCATTTGATCGATCTTATCATTATTAAGTTGTATCGGTAAGTAAAGCCATTTTTAGCCAATACAATATTCAAAGTCATGTAATTAGGAAAATACTCCGTGGTCATCGGCTGAAGAATGACCACTTTATAGCTATTCATGAAACTCATCAGAAATGCAAGACATTTCCCTTTGGTATGAACCATTCCGTGTAAAACAAACTTTACCCTCTTTGAGCTAACACATAAACTATATTCTGTGAAGCTATTTTAAACATATGTCTTTTGCAGCCTGTATACAGTTGTTTTATACAAATAAAAGAAAGGTTAAATCAATTTCATTATTGAGTTTTTAAAACACATTATCTTTTTCGTAACATTTTGGCGTGAAATTCGTTTCAGTGATATTTGCATTAGGTATAGTAATGCCTCAAACTGTGCCGACGGTCAAATCACAAAATGATAGGAAAATGATGCGCATCAATATTTCATAGGCGTTTGTGTCCTAAATTTGTCCTGATGACTGTTAACAGCGAACATTGTACCTGAGTCTTAATTATATTTACTCCTTTTATGTCTTGGTTTATCTAATAAAAAAGTGTTTATTAACACTATACTATACCATATTTATACATGCACCATTTAGTCTTTTTTTTTTAATGTTGTAGCATTAAACACCCACCAAAGTTTAGGTAAATTAAAATGTCAGTGGTCTGTTTTTACGTACCTTTATAAATACATAACATATATATCAAACATATAGATTAATACCTACCTGAAAGCATAATATACATTATTTACTATAGTGTAGACGTTAAGCTGGGGGGAAACTGGCAACTCATGCATTTGATGAAAGCAAATTTTATGAAGACGAGTTTACTTCGAAATTCATTCGTTCTTTAACGAGTCAGATTTCATGGATGCTTTAATACCCTTTCTGTTTTATAATTCCATGTTGCTAACTCAGTGTTTGTATACATTTTTGAGAGGACAAGTCTGCCAAAAGGCATTTTTGTTCTTCGCCTGTATCTACCAAATCGTGCAATTAACCCATTTAACAAAGCCATAAGTCTTACTTGTAATAAGTCCGTTAGTCTTCTAGCACATGATTGCTATTTACTGGATTTCCAACATGTAGGAACTACGTAATCATTTCTTTTAACGGTAAAGCTTCTTTGGAATTAAAATAAAAAACGGTTTCAGACATTTTATTTAAGGCTAGTTTTAAATATACTTATGAATGTATTCATTTGTCATGAATATGGAAAGGCTTGGGTTACTTATATGCTAATCAGATATTCATGTTAAATATCACTGATGAGCAATGAATAAACCCATTCAACGCTCGTCCTATAATCAGATAATCCATCATCTTTTGCATTGATAGCAAACGCTCAGATTGTAGGTACATGGACAGAAAGAGCTTTATATTCTTAACATAATATTCTTTTAATATGTCAAAAGTAGCTCAATTTAGTTTTCTAGTTACGGCTACTCAAAGTTGAAGAATTCTTTACTCCATGCAAAACTGTTATTCTTTAAATTCATGTCCTATTTCTCAGTCACTGAAAATCATCATACCGTTTTCTGCTACTTTGATCAGTTGGTTGAGGGTATGATGGAGACTCAAAACCTCTTTGTTAGAATCTACTTCTCCCATTCAAACATTGTCGGTGGATGATTGAAAAACAATAAGTGAACATATGGAAGTTCATTTTTTTCTTCTGTATAATGAGGTCTTCAAATTCGAAATGCTGTAAAATGGTAAATTTTAAACCGATTTGGATGACACGTTTTGCAATTATAATTGTTTATGGAACACTAGGCTAAAGTTGTTGCTACCTGTACATTAAGCAATATATAAATAGGAGAGGGAAGGTTTATATTATGGAAACTTCTATTAACATCAATCCGTGGTATAAATTATGTCTTTGTGACACCTAACACCACTGCCCAGCCCATCCTTTAAAGTTTTTTTTATCCACGTTCAATGGAAACAAAGTATAGAAGCTTAAAAAAAAATAACAGAGTTTGGTACCTTGCGTGTAACTGTTTTGTGCAAGAGGGAAGAAAAAAGCATTTGTAATCTTTTTAACATATAACTGCATAATGTTGATATGAACTTTGCCCAACAAGTGTAAAACAGTCTGCTGTGGAGTGTCTAATCAGTGGCTAACTAAATCTCACAAATGTTGAAAATGAAAGAAACAAAACTGAATAATGATGTGTGAGACTTTGCAAAGTTACTACTCTGAAACTATCAAGATCACTTTTCCGAACCACACTACACTTGTCTTATAGAAGATGTTTAGACCAGGGAGTTGCCATTTACTAATTTGACAACTCCTTTATATATACAACTGTGTGTAATTTATATACGATTACAGTAGCGTGGTAGTGAAATCTCCTTAGGTACATTAAAAATATGTTTAAGACAGTGAATGAGTCACACAGTTTACTTCAGAGGCATACTTGTCATCATTTAAATGGAACAAGATCGTTTAGTCTTTTATCTGACATGTATGACTATTATAATCAAGTATGTAATCTTAGAATTTGCAAACCAATATGTGTAATGTGACGTTAAATAGTTGTTGTGGTTAGTTTTGAAGTTGTAGTAGTAGTAAGCCGACTGTTTGTAAGTTTTTACTGACACTTCTTAAAACAGATCCTTGGTCTATCTGCAAGCAGCAGTATACTGTGGTGTGTTGAAAAGTGACTGGTGCATCAAATTTTAGGCCTACTTCTTTAGTATTATTTCTATGAAATTGCAAGGGTTACTTGTTTGGTCGTTTTTGTTCCAAGTGTTTCTGATGAACGGCTCTTGGAAGCATTATCGTCCATTGGTATAAGTGATATTAATACACGATTTGTTATGTAAATATTACACCGGTTGACCGACGCCCGGAGTAACATAGACCCAGATAGCGTACACCGTTGGTGCAACGTTGGGCCAATGTTAGTTTAACGTACTGTAACAAACAGTTGGCTAAAGGTTAGCCCAAAGGTCTGAAGGCTGGGGCAGCGTTGCTCCAACGAGCACACAACTTTCAGACACCTTTTCGCAACGTTGGGTCAACGTGAACTGCAACCAATGCCAACGTAATTGTATTATCAGGAAGCATTCTTTTGTTAACAGTTTAAGAAAAGAAGAAGCAGTAGTTGGTATATTAGAACAAGAGGATCGAAGCAAGTATATTTCAGTTGTTGAAACAACTGAAAGAGTAGATGGGTTGTCATAAAGTTATTCTGCTGTTAGAGTCAAAGCGAAGGCTTAAAGTTTCGCTCAACTTAACAAGTTATCGAAACTTTCTGACATATCTTCCCAGCTAACACATAATTACGTAATAAACAAATAAAGTGTTACAATAACGTTATATTCGATTATATAATGTTATACAACATTATTGCATCGTTTTTGTAACGTTGTATGTTTGCTGGCTTTGATGAATCAACGAATTGTCTAAATAAGAGCTCCCGCATGAAACTTGGCATCCAAAAGTGTGTCACAGATACCTACATGTTTTGCTTTCAGACACAAATGTGTTCAAATGTGTTCCACGTCAGATGTGAAGACACATTTTAGCTGATATGACTACATTTGGATTCTGAGACCTGAGAAGGTTGAGGGCGTCTTATTTTCCTTGCAATTTTTCAAATTCATCAGTTCACAAGATTCAATGTACGCGGAACACAGACATTTTAATCTGCTTTAATTGTTAAACCTTTCATTGAGATGCGACCACAGTGACGAATGAATTAATGAATTGTGCTTAAGGTCATAGAGAAAAAAACTATGATGATTATTTCATGAAATTGCGACATGTAAATAAAAAAGAGTAACATATAAAATAAATGTTACGTACCTAACGATAATTAGTTGAGGGAGGTTTAAGGTGTAGCGAACTATCAAATGGATAGTAAGGTACTATTTAGTCATGAAACAATCAGTATTCTATCTTCCGAGTCTGCTTGACTCGCACAAATATGTATTACAGTGCATACATCGTGTGAATTGGTCATTATGGGCGTGTGTTTACGCACATACTTACGTGTTTTATTGTAATAAAAACGTATGTCATGTGAATATACTGTGATAAACAGCTGGCAAAGTACTTTGATATCCTGGTGATACTGCTGGGACAGTCATCGGTGGCTGAAAAATGTCATTGGATCAAAAGAAGATCTGTGGATTGTGTTTAACTCGTTTCGTCATATATAGATTTCTCACAGATTAAAAATCACAAAATTAAATAAGCTTTAATAAAGATACAAAAATCCGTAGACTGTTCTAACTTAGTTTAACCCGAAAAAGGACATTTACAAGGAGGCAATTTAAATGTAATTTAAGGAGGAATAAATCAAACAAGTACTAAAGTATTTTACTTTATCCGTTTGTGATTTACGACAAAAAAGATAAGTTAAACTACCGTTACCATTTAAGTGTTGAAAACAGTAAAACATAATGATTGTGTATGAATACTATGATACGGTATAATGGCACTACGATTATTGTACTTTCAAGAAAGGAAAAAAAAAAACACTTACATCCCAAGATCTTACTGTGACCGGTGCCATGACCATCCATACTGTGGTGCAACCAATGAAAACCCACGTACATCAGACATTCTCTGGTGAGATACCAACCAGAAGCTTCTAACCTTTCTGTGCAAAGATTATATGCGCTGAACTCAGTCAAGTTCACGCACAATACAAATAAATAGTTAACAAAAACTTAGTGCTGACAAAATACGCTCTTGCTCTTTATTCACGTGGTAGCATCACTCGAATCAAAATTGAGTATATCCAAAATAAAAAGGCATCCATTTTCAGGCTATTTGATTAAAAATGATCATATTTAACTTTTCTATTGTACTATTGATAACTATTATGGTCATCTGTGTACATTGAGCACACAACGAAAACATTCTTTGGAATATTTAATTCAAGATAGTGATATATTCATAAAGCATGCGCACCGAAGTCATCAATGAATGATCAAGGAATGATACATAAAGAACAATACGAGCACGGCAAAATACGCACTTAGTTTACATCCACGTGATTGTACCTTTAATATAAAAAATGAATATTGCTAAAATGGAAAGTATTCATTAATTCTTTTCATTTGCTTTTGATTGTTTGGCTGCTTTCAACACTAAACAAACGTAGTTCGTGCCAAGTGGGCATAAAATAAAAACGTATTTCGCGATGCACCTTCCACCCATCTATTGTACACTGAAACCGGTGCCTGATATATAACCGTATGCAGGTTGACTCCCAACCAGCTGTATACCTTGATATCACTGAGACAGTTGTTAAAGAAGCTTCCTCATCAGATGTAAACGGTGAAGATTCCTAAACTACTATTTCTCAGGTGTTAATGTGAATGTTACCCCCTAAGGGAGTGATACAATCTCTATATACTTATAATGTCATTTTATCGGACAACATCAATAAGAGTCCGGGAGAGCTTAAATAAAGAACCAAAATGTAGGAAGTTTTCATGGTATGGACATCGCCATTTTGTGATATTTCTCATAATGCTTTCCTATGCTAACATTTAAGCCTTATGCAGTGCTATGAAATCTAAACTGTAAATATCTCTGCAAAAAATGTATTTGTCTGGCGAAACATAAAACTCATTGACAAACCATCATTGCTTTCATGGCTAAATATTATCCACTCCCTTTGTTTATGTCTACCACGATATTTTTGAAATCTGAGGAAAAATCAGGAAAAGAGCAAAGCTTTTGGCAAAAAACAGTCATTTTAAAACTTCAGATATTTGTATAGCTTTGTCATTGAGATTGCAGATTCTAAGGAATAAATTTACTCTCACTTAATCTTTCTGTACATTTGTATTGCAAAATATGAACGAAAGGACTGCACACGACCGTCTATTATATCAGGTATTTACAGGTTCTTTAATATGGGACCTCTCCCGGACTGATTAATCTTGAATTCTAAATTACGTTTTTTATACAGAATTGAGCCACTATTTCTCGTTCGTATATAATTATGAAAATTCAACATTTGTATCTTATGTCCCAGAAAGGTATTCCATCACTCCTCATAACGATTGATACCAAATCAAGTAGGACGGAACACATAAGTAACTGGCACGAGAAAAACACTTACATGAACATCTCAGATTGAATATCAAAGCTGATTCAAATTGGCGGTTTTTCTATTCTCTGATACAAGAAAAATTTGTTTCAAGGTCGCTGTGATTTTGAAATGTGACAATGAACGCGATGCAATAGTTCACGTCAACACTTGTCGTTTTCGAAGCAGATACTTACTGCTTCACCGGCAAGTTACGTGCACTTATAAAAACCTAAAGAATAGAGATAAGCGTACCACGGAGGATTTAATTAATGATAAATCTTAGTAAAATTATAGTAACATGGGAGCTTATTGAAATGAACAGCTTATGTTTCTTATGGTTTTTATTTTCTAAGACATTTCAAATGGATTTGTATTAAGTAGAAAGTCCTTGTACTAACTGACTAAAATACAACCTTCACAAACAATTTCATAACAAAATTGATTCGCTTGCTTCAATGGATTTGTGTGTATATTTTATGAACCATTTTTGTAAAAGTAAAATAAAGGTTTACTAGATTCAATATATATTCAAATTCGTTTTCTAAGCACAATGTTAAAAGTACAGTGAACGAAGGACAAGGCATTGGAAGTAGACGTTGATCGCGTAGTATTAGCTTTCAACTATGAATAGAATGCATCTATCAAATAACATGGTTCTAATATGTTAGTTTTTCATATTCATTTTAATTCTAATGATTTGCGTTTTAAGTGCATTCCGCCTTATTATTCTAACTACCCAGATGTACATCAATTTAATAGTTTATTGAGCACAGACTCATAAAAGTTATGTAAAAGTCTTTTAGTTTTTATTATCCAAGCCTGTAACTTGCGTGAAGAGCATGATCGTATGTAATATTTGTGTTGATGATATTGTTAATATAGGGAAATTTTTGACAAATGAAATAAGTACTAGGTTGGTCTGTTCCTGCATTGTACCCAGACTTGACTATTATAACCCTCATCTATTTGGCCTTCCTGACCCTACACTTAAAAACTACAGGCTGTTTAAAACCAGTTGTAAATTTGACTCATATCTCAGGTTACTTATTAACGCTACTAATTATTCATAGGCTTACTCTGAACAGGCCCGTAGCCAGGGAAGGGGAGGGGGGTCGTCCGAGCGAAAGAACCCCTGTTTTGTTGAGAATGTGCCCTTTTTAAATCTTAAAAAATCATAAGCACCCAGAATTTTAAGATTTGTGTCCCTTTTTTGCAAAAAACGAGCCCCCTTTCAAATTTCTGTCTACGAGCCTGCTGAATGTGCACTTTATTAGAAAACAAAAGCTATTTATTGGCAGCACCCCACCCACCCCCTGTACAAAAAATCGCAAAAATGTTTTTAAAAATTCGGCATAGTAGACCTTGATCCGTTTATATTGTGGAGAATTATTCGAGTATTCGGGATGACGTCATAATAGCATCATATTGAAAAAGCGAAGCATTTACATCTGGCAACCTAGTTTTTAAAGGAAAAAAACCTTGCTATGAGTGTGCCGGCCACCCCAAGTAGAGCATCCTTGAAATGGAGCCTCGGGACAAACTTACGATATATACCCAGCCCCATGCCATAAACTGACGTGCTCTTCTCCACCTTCTTTGCAACGGTTAAAATATGTTATGTACAGGCTACCAAAATTTCAACAAAGAGGCACTTTTAATTTGTCCGGGGGAAAAAAAAACAATGGAGGCTCTCGCCACTGACTCGCTGAAGACTGTGCTGTTGAGTGTGAATTTGGATCATGCAGACTAGATTTAGAATCTTGTCAAATATAATTATACTGATATACCGAGTTCAATTACTTTTATGCAACAAATAAAGGGATAAAAAACCTTCTAAACCATTCCAAGGACCCCTTATTTGCTTTTCACATTGTTTGTTTGAAATATTCCGAATCATGATCTATACAATTGATTAATCGTGATGTAAATATTTCCGAATTTAAGACTTCTGATCAATAAATTTCCCAATTCTTATAGATCTCGGTATGAAATTGTTCTATTTTCCCGAATTTTGGTTCTCAGTATCTTGATCTAAAATTCACAAATCATGCAAACTGTCATGGCTGTAAAGTTAAGAAGACAGGTAAAAATCCTGGTGCCGCCACTGCCCGTGAGTCCCTACCAGGGCTTCGCGGCCTTTGCCTCTAATTAGCCAATAGATTTGACACAATTTTAAACATTTTTTGTGATATCAAAATTACGAGAAGCGCCTGGCTTCCCAGTGATTCGCCCCTAGATTTGATACAATTTTAAGCGATTTTCTACCATCAAAATCACGAGAAACGTATACTCTTTCAGGAGCTTCGCCATTGGCCCCTACCAGGGTTTCGCCCGTAGATTTCACCCTTAGAGCTGACACAATATTAAACAGTTTCCTGCTTTCAAGATCGCGAGAAATGTAGTTCTTCAAGCCTTCCGGCTTCGTCCCTAGACCTTGACCACATATTAAGCACTTTTTTGCTACAAAAAATTACGAGAAACGCAAGGTTTAGACCCTGGATTTGACACACTATTAAGTAATATTCTGCAATGGTAATCACGTAAAAAACAGCACTTTGGGGTCTTCGCCCCCTGGACTCTTACCAGGGCTTCGAATCTCAGGCTAGATTTGAAACACTATTTTAATTTACCCGCCCCAGTGAAACGTGATAAACCACGCGACTGCTCCGTAGGTCAATGCATTTCCGGCGATCGACCAGATTAAAACCTTTGTCAAGCCTATGTAGTATAGGCACCCCCGATTTTCGTACACCCCCAAACTGTATGCACCGCCATTTTCATGCACCCCCGAAAATAATTATACCAGTGGCAGTAGGTCCTAGGCTAGCCCTACAGCAATCCGTCCAATCGAACCTTTGTACATACAGGAAGCCTAACGTTAGGCCTAACCTTACGACTAAGTTACATCATTCTTATCAGATAACAATTTTGACTGTAGGTATAACGTTAGGCCTATATTAGTACTCCCCGTAGCACCGTCGGACTGATGCCAGCCGTTTTACTGTTAGTGATGGCTGCCGTTTACTGATGGCTGGCCCTAGTACCGCAATCCCAATGCCAACCTGATTGAGGGATGTGTATAATAAGTAACGTAGGTCTATGCTATAGTAAAATAAACATCTCACCCAGTATCATGTTTACATGTTTCACACTACTTGCAATACAGCCGATGCATATTGCTATAGTACACAGTCATTTGTTATCTGACAAATAATATGCTACAGCCAGATAGCCTCTACATGGCCGCTATACTACGCCTAGTATTGTTGCAAGTACTGCCTAGCAGCAAGGTGAATTAGGCCTAACTGTTAGTGCTTATGGTTGTTTATCCCACGAACAGTAACATCTCTAAATAATGCAATTTATCCACCTAAGCTAAGGAAAGTTTGAAATCATCGCTATGACTATCAATTGCTGATTAAAATCCTTTATAGGCCTAATTGATTTATTCGTTATAGGCCCTAGGCTAGGCCTAATTGTCACAACCCACGTACACGTATGTATTCACTGGAACACTTGTTCTTTGTCAGGCCGTAGGCTAAGTCAGAAACGGCAGCAATCAGTGAACGTCAGCCAACAAGAAAAAACATATCAGTGTATAAGTAGGCCAACAAGGCCTGGAACGGGGTACCTCATTCTTGAGGTCGGACATCCAGGAATGCTGTGGTGCACGGCGACGTAACAATGCTTTCTTGACGATCTCAAACTTCAGTCAAAGGAGAAAACAAACAGTCAGTTATCATCGTAGTAAGTAGGAGAAAAACATAGTTTTGACATTTTTCAACAAATACTGAACAGAATGTATTTTTCTTCAATTATGTTGTGTATTAGATAATAGTTTCACATATATGAGTACCATTGATTTTTGCTGACTGGCTGAGGCGACACACGTATTCATCAAAAGAAATGTCCCATTGACTATAATGATAAAGTTTCCCCTCCAACTTAGCAAAACCGTACTGAGCTCGAACACAGTTACGTCGACTTCGACCTCAAGAATGACGAATAAGTAGGCCTAGGCCTACTTTGAGTGTGCAGTTTGAAATAATTATTTAGGCCTATCAAACTTTATATCAACTAGTATCATCGATCGGATATCATAGGTCTTATTGGTACATCCGCTGGGTAATTAGGAATATTTCATATTTTGGGCCAACCCTAATTTTGCCCATGTCATTCATGCGATTTTAATAACGTAACTTTAGGCCTAAGAAAAGTTGAACAAAATTGTGACGATTTCCAAATGCCAAGTTAACTCTACTTTCACTATTCACATAATTTATAATAAATATTTATTCAAACTTTCTTTAAGCAGTAGTCCTAGGTCCCGTGATTGGACATTTTACGTTTTACTGGTACAGCTGGGTGATTCAGCTTATCTTAGGCCTACCGTTAGGTCTTACACTTTAACGCCAACTAATGGCTCAAAGTCCACCGTAAATTATGCAGGCAACAGGCAAGGAATAGTCAAGCTTTCGATTCACACCGGCCTCGCTTAAACCACCTTTGAAAACTACGACGAGCGATTTTCGGAGAAAGTTCCACACGGGCTTTACCTTACTTAAGCCCAAGGTGTAGCGTTATGCTTTACATCCTAGACGTTAGCGTAAAGCCTTACTTTACTCGTTAGCCACATTGTATGTAACGAATGAAGCGCTTCACGGCACAGATATGATGGTCGATGTTCGCCAAATTTCAATCCTTATGCAATATGCATGTGTGGCCTCAAAAACCAAAAATAAGCCTAGACTAGTTACGCGTACGGTAATTGAATGAACACCTAGCCTACGTTAGATCTAACGTTAGACAGAGTTAACTTCAAGACATGAAGACCCGGCCGGACGGTCGCCCGGCAGAAGGCAGCCTAACGTTACAAGATACGATATAATTTTGTGGTAACTATGGTTTTAGGGTATAGTTCGTTATTAGAACTGACTGATCTACGTTTTACAGCTTTCCTATTGTGTTTACCTTGTCCCTCTGAGTAAACTTCAACACGAACACACTATCGTTTTTCTCTATTTTCTCAAACCATTGCTTGCTTATCACTCTGTAAATATTTATAACAACTCTTATGGAATAGAAAAAAGCAAAAGAAAGAAATGATAACAGAATGTTAGGTAATATAAGAACAATGTCAGGTTCATGAATGGGGAGGATGGCTTATAAAAGTGAAAGCCATTTCCCTTTAATTTCTTGCCGGAAGTGTTAGAGTTTACTGCAGTCACTTCAAGACGAAGCTTTTGTTTTTCAAAATTAATAGCATTTTGTCAGTCAAAGTCACCCTTCCCCCAAGTAATAATAATAATAATAATAATAATAATAATAATAATAATAATAATAATAATAATAATAATAATAATAATAATAATAATAATAATAATAATAATAATAATAATAATAATAATAATAATAATAATAATAATAATAATAATAATAATAATAATAATAATAATAATAATAATAATAATAATAATAATAATAATAATAATAATAATAATAATAATAATAATAATAATAATAATAATAATAATAATAATAATAATAATAATAATAATAATAATAATAATAATAATAATAATAATAATAATAATAATAATAATAATAATAATAATAATAATAATAATAATAATAATAATAATAATAATAATAATAATAATAATAATAATAATAATAATAATAATAATAATAATAATAATAATAATAATAATAATAATAATAATAATAATAATAATAATAATAATAATAATAATAATAATAATAATAATAATAATAATAATAATAATAATAATAATAATAATAATAATAATAATAATAATAATAATAATAATAATAATAATAATAATAATAATAATAATAATAATAATAATAATAATAATAATAATAATAATAATAATAATAATAATAATAATAATAATAATAATAATAATAATAATAATAATAATAATAATAATAATAATAATAATAATAATAATAATAATAATAATAATAATAATAATAATAATAATAATAATAATAATAATAAAATAATAATAATAATAATAATAATAATAATAATAATAATAATAATAATAATAATAATAAGATTTATAATGATAATAATGATAATAATGATAATAATGATAATGATAACAATAACAACAACAACAACAACACAATCAAATTATTTTCAGAGGTAACGACAAATTTTTATTTGAATTCCAGTGTGCTAAATAACTATGTAAGAGTTGTACTGTTAAATTACCTTTAAAATAAAAAATTATAAAAGTACTAGTAAGGTTTTTTCTGAAATACGTCTGGTCTAAGCATAAAAAATGTCAAAACATTTGACTCAAAATAGAGATAATTTAATTCTTTTTCCGGGAATTAGGTTTGTATTCAATATTCGTCCTCCACTTTCTAATTACAGCATGCTGAAGTTTGGCCAAAATTAAACCACTGCATAAAAGTCTAACCGAGCGGTCTTATCGCTTATCAAGAAATTGTGTGTCTAGTTTTTGACAATCTAAAAATTTTCAAAAATTTATGTTAATTAATCAAATTTCATTATTATTTATTAAGACTTACTTCTTTTATCATAAATATTAGAGTAATCTTATCATTATTATTATTATTCCGTATGTACAATTGTAAACTCTCAATCCTTTATTTTGTTAAAATTTATATCGTTAAAATGTATATTTGTTGTATTTATGACAAGGGCCAGAGGCCCTAGTTTCACTAAATAAACAATTGAATTGAATTGAATTGAAATTGAATTATTATCAAAATAACTTTTACTTTTGAATTCTTATTGAGTTTTGTTTAAGAGAAAACATTTTTGTCACATTTCGAGGAGTGAAATTATGCATCCTTAAATCATATACCTTATCAAATAAGATCCATTAGTTAGTGTTTATGTGCAATTGTATCGCAATATTTGAACAAAACGACAAACCACTTAAAATATTTACGGTTCACCTACAAAATTGTTCCAGATCATTGTTGTTTTAAGCCTCTCCAGAAGTAAATCTAACTATTTAATCCCTATTCTCTCGAAAATAAGATAGAAAATTTATCTTAAACCCATGGCTTTTTATAATATTTTGTAGCATACTTTCGTTTAATTATTGAGATCGAGTAGTACATGTACTTTACAAGAACATACATTGCTCAAATTCATTTCAATATAGATTTCAAAAACATTAAAACAAAATTTAGAAAATGCCTTGGATCTGCACGCATAACATCACAATGTAGTCCTATACAGCAACGTCATTTTTCAACTGATGAAATGATGTAGTGCCTTCTACACGGACAACCGGAATAATATTTTGAAATGGTTTCTTCGCCATTTTGTTTAAAAATGATAATAATTGAAGATGAAAATTCATGGGAATATTCTTTAAAAATTCGTACTTGTAAGGATCCGAGTCGAATGATCTCTAAGTGAATGTTTCAAAAGGACTGTTGAACAGTATCACGAAGGCCAAGAACTATACATCTTTCGCATATGATTATAGATCGGAATTCAGTGGAACACCAGGGTCTGATACCACACTATTCCGTGACTTGTTGTGCGACAACGAGGAATTTAAAAAGTTTTAAAGTTTATTGTGACAATCGTCTTAAGAACGATAAACGTGCGCTTACAAGAAAGTTGCTTTATGAATGATGTTATCAGTGTATAAATTGAAATTGATCATTTTGCTGATGTCTTATTTGTGAAATAACAGTGGTTGGATCTGGTCACAGCTGCGGC
>JAIGNY010002337.1:765000-770000 GCA_020152595.1 Chiridota heheva
TATGTACCTAAGGTTCGGCCCAATGGAAAGAAATAATAATAGTGATGACGATGACAATGAAGACGACGGTGACGATGGCAACGACGATGATATGATGATAACGATGACAACGACGATGATATGATGATGATGATGATGATGACGATGACGATGACGATGATGATGATGATGAAGATGACGATGACGATGATGATGATGATGATGATGACGATGACGATGACGATGACGATGATGATGATGATGATGATGATGATGATGATGATGATGATGACGATGACGATGACGATGACGATGACGATGACGATGACGATGACGATGACGATGACGATGACGATGACGATGACGATGACGATGACGACGACGATGACGATGACGATGACGATGACGACGACGATGACGATGACGATGACGATGACGATGATGATGATGATGATGATGATGATGATGATGATGATGATGATGATGATGATGACGATGACGATGATGATGATGATGATGATGATGATGATGATGATGATGATGATGATGATGATGATGATGATGATGATGATGATGATGATGATGATGATGATGATGATGACGATGACGATGACGATGACGATGACGATGACGATGACGATGATGATGATGATGATGATGATGATGATGATGATGATGATGATGATGATGATGATGATGATGATGATGATGATGATGATGATGATGATGATGATGATGATGATGATGATGATGATGATGATGATGATGGCGATGGCGATGACGCTGACGTTGACGCTGACGCTGACGATGACGACGACGACGATAATCTTACGCTCAAGGATCACTCAAGTCCTTAAAATGAGGGATGGAATGAATGAATTCACCACGTACGCATCCCATATAGTTTTAGTGTGTAGATCCCTTTGAAACGGTTGCAAATTTTACACATATTGGTTAAGTGACTTAACCTGAGATTAAGCGGATTAGTATAAATAACATAACATAACATAACAAGATGACGGGATAAGAAGAGTGAATCACCCCCCATAAAAAAAAAACCCAAGCTAGCACCACCAGCACTACAAACAAAAAAACCAAAGTCGCCCAGAGTTAGTAAAGAACTTATCAGTGTTGACTTTGAAATTGCGAACAGATTTGGAGCTAACTGCTCACTCAGGCAAACCATTCCACTCATTAACAACTTTGCGAAAAGCTAAAATGCCAAATATCTATCCGTGAGAGCTTTTTGGTCAACTTTAAACTGTTACCACGTGTCACATGAGGATTAGCTGAAACAGGCAAGAAATTACAGGAAGTCAAAGCATCACTACCAGATAGGAATTTAAAAACCTGAATCATATCGCCACATGCTTTTCTCAACCCAAGCGTGGTCAAACCAAGAATTCGCAAGTTAGAATAAATAACATTCTTAGGAAAGTAAGGGAATAATAGGATGAACATAGATAGTATTTACATATTTATACGTATTTGATAGTAATAGAGAGAGCGAGTATTAACAAACTTTAAGCCAACAAGAGAAAACGCGCTTTGATGGATAGCTGATAATGTACAAATCACATGTTACAATCAGCATTAATGGAATTAAATTGTATAACAAAACATGATGTATGCTCAAAATCTGTTGTTCAAGAATCCCTGAAAGTTAAGGAGTATTCATTGATCCTTTTGGAGGTTTCTCTGGGATTGCTAAGCAGAAACCATACTGTATGGGATGAACAATTATTACACTGCCATTTGGATAAAGCAGATTAAGTGATTAATGGTTCAACGTCGGAGAGGATTATTGCCATTGGGAACTCAACCGGCAAGTTTCGTGGAAGGATTCCTATGTCAAGCTTACTTCAAGCACAAGAGCTTTGTTCGGTTTATTTCTAAATATACTGCATACACCCAAAGCACACAGGCTGGGAGTTTAATCTAAAGAATATTCCTTGTCTTTATTTCAAGCTTATTTCATGTAAGATGAAGTTATTATGGTGATATAGATGTTGAATATATGGACGTGTAGAGACAACATAGCATCAACTTTCTTGATATAGAAGTTAAAATATTTGGTCATGTAGAAACAGCATAGTATCAACTTCCTTGACCTTATAAATGTTAAAATATATGGACGTGTTTAGACAACGAAGCATCAGCTCACTTGACCATATAGATGTTAAAGTTTATGGACGTGTACAGACATCATAGCATCAACTTTCTTGACTGTATAGATGTTAAAATATATGAACGCGTAGATAAATTATATAGGGTAAACTTTTTTGACCATATAGATGTTAAAATATATGGACGTGTAGAGACAAGATAGCATCAACTCTATTGGCCATATAGATGTTAAAATATATAGACGTGTAGAGACAACGTAGCATCAACTCTCTTGACCATATAGATGTTAAAGTATATGGACGTATAGAGACAACATATCAGATGATCCTTCTTGACCATATAGATATTCAAATATATGCACTTGTAGAGACAACATAGCATCAACTTTCTTCACCATATAGATGTTAAAGTATATGGACGTGTACAGACATCATAGCATCAACTTTCTTGACTGTATAGATGGTAATATATATGGACGTGTGGCGACAACATAGCATCGACTTGTTAAAGTATATGGACGTGTAGAGACAACATAAAAGATGACCTTTCCTTACCATATAGATGTTAAAATATATGGACGTGTACAGACGTCAAAGCATCACATTTCTTGACTGTATAGATGTTAAAATATATGGATGCGGAGAAACAATATATAGGATGAACTTTCTTCACCATATAGATGTTGAAATATATGGACGTGTATAGACAACGAAGCATCAGCTTCCTTGACCATGTAGATGTTGAAATATATGGACGTATAGAGACAACATAGCATCAACTTTCTTGACCATATAAATGTTAACGTTGATGGACGTGTATAAAACATATAAGGTGAACTTTCTTGACCATATAGATATTAAAATGGATGGATGCAGGAAGACAATATATAGGATGAACTTTTTCACCATGTAGATGTTAAAATATATGGACGTGTATAGACAATATAGCATCAACTCTCTTGACCTATATGGTCAAGAGAGTTAATGCTATATTGTCTCTACACGTCTATATATCTTAACATCTATATGGCCAAGAAAATCAATCTTATAAAGTATATGGACGTGTAGAGACAACGTATATTGACGTGTAGAGACAACGTATATTGACGTGTAGAAACAACATAACATCAACTTTCTTGACCATATAGATGTTAAAGTACATGGATGCGTAGAGACAACACATAAGATGACCTTTCTTGACCATATAGATGATAAAGTATATGGACGTGTAGAGATAGCACATAAGATGACCTTTCTTGACGATATAGATGTTAAGATATATGGACGTGTAGATATAGCATAATATCAACTTTTTTGACCGTATAGATGTTAAAGTACATAAACGTATAGAGACAACGTCAGCTAAAGTTGCTTCAAAATTTCTACAAAGCATTATAATAGTAAAAACTTTCAAAAAAATCGATTAAACATTTTCCATTTCAAAACATTTTTAAATCTCAGGTATCAATTTGCATATTCTATGCAAATGTTTTTGTTTGCTTTTTTGTTAATTTTAGATGTCTACTATAAATCTTTAGAGTGGTGCAGCAAATTCTGGCCCAACGTTTTTTTCTATTCCATCGAAAAAATTCTAGCAGGTGTAGACTTTCCCATCATTTTCAGTGACTAAAATTTATGAAAGAATTTGAAGGAATTTTGAGCTTGTCTCCCTTGTTAATCTAGCGTGAATATAATTTTTGATCAACCATAACTGCAAGACTGTCTACAAGTGCTATTTTCAAAACTCACAAACTGATCAAAATATATTTTGGTGGATATGTTGCTAAACGGTAATATCTGGTTTAAAGATGACTATATTTCTCTAAATATGTAAAAGTCTTTTCCTGTAAAAGTTAGTCTTTTCATGCACTAGCAGATCAAGCACCATGGAAGGTCATCCCAGAGCTAACGCATGTATTACGTAATCTACCATACTAAGTGTAAGCTGATGCATGCGCACAAGCAACGTAATTTCGTCGTAATTAATGGAAGATGCACCAAGTTGCACAAAAAGTGTCGCGTTTTTCAAGTATTGAAGTTGAAATGTCACAGGGACAAGAAATACGAATGGATTTGTGATCGAGGGGCGCATCTTTAATTCATACATCGAGGGGCGCATCTTTAATTCATACATCGAGGGGCGCATCTTTAATTCATATATCGAGGGCGCATCTTTAATTTATATATCGAGGGGCGCATCGTTGTTTCATACATCGAGGGGCGCATCTTTAATTCATACTTCGACGGGCGCATTTTTAATTCATACATCGAGGGGCGCATCTTTAATTCATATATCGAGGGGCACATCGTTATTTCATACATCGAGGGGCGCATCTTTAATTCATACTTCGAGGGGCGCATCTTTAATTCATACATCGAGGGGCGCATCTTTAATTCATATATCGAGGGGCGCATCGTTATTTCATACATCGAGGGGCGCATCTTTAATTCATACTTCGAGGGGCGCATCTTTAATTTATACATCGAGGGACGCATCTTTAATTCATATATCGAGGGGCACATCTTTAATTCATACATCGAGGGGCGCATCTTTAATTCATATATCGAGGGGCACATCTTTAATTTATACATCAAGGGGCGCATCATTATTTCATACATCGAGGGGCACATCTTTAAATCATACATTGCATGTTCAGGTGTGTAAGATGCTTGTAAAAGTTACACATGATAGTCTACTATGCAGTCTAGTGTAGGTTGTTTTCAGTCTAACATCAGTCAGTCAGTCAGTCAAATAAACTGATATAGATTTCAACCCTACTTAAGACAGAAGCCTAAAAAAAATTCAGTCTATCGTATTTAGAGCTTCCAATTCTCAGATAGCTATCCATGTGCTAACAAAAAGCACACAGTAAGTCACACAGCTTATGGTTTGAA
>JAIGNY010002337.1:775000-807500 GCA_020152595.1 Chiridota heheva
CGGAATGCTCGAGGGGGCGATACCCGGGCGATACAGTCTCAACCTTTGGGCCAACTGCTAGCCAACCGTTGCTTAAAGTATGTTGGACCAGCATTGGTCCAAGATTAGCATACCTACCCAACATGGTACCAACTTATGTGAACATATGCCAACCTCCCATCAACATTGGGCCAATGGTGCGCTATATGGCAGTCTGAGCGAGAGATTTTCGAAATGATCATCTCTTGTGTTATCCATGTTCTGCAGTAGTGATTCCATTTTTAATGAAATTCACTTAGTATAGATTCGACCCTTAGTTTTGTATGGGCCTTTGTGATATGCATTATTATACATTGTAGTTTTGTAAATACATTTCTTTTTTAAATGAAAGCCATTTCACCCATCTGAAATTAATATTGCAAAAATATACCTCACTATAAGATTTAAAGTTCATAGTTTATAGATATAATTTTTCTTTAAATGGTCATTTTTATAAAATGCATTGTTCAGCTCTTAAGTTTTGTCCAGCTTAGAATGAATAGTCAGATAGAAAAAATTGCATACGAATTAGTAGCGTGGTGACAGGGAAGGGGAAGGGGGCAATGTGCAACGACCCCAGTAAAGCTTTCTGAGAGGGTGCTGAGTTCTCAAAGGGCGCCAAGTTGTCCTAAAAACATATATTTTTGTAGGGGAAAATGATTGTATATGTGTTGATCTATAACTTCGTAACTTCGATTATGTGTCGTGATTAACAACAATTAAAGTTTTACCATAACTTCCCTTTAAAAATATATTTGCTACTTTCTGATTAAAACAAATTTCTACTATTTAGCACGTAATATTCCGTTTTTGTACTTCAAAGGCACATTGAATTTTCCTTAGAAAAATTAATATTTTTGCAACTTCCGTGGGACTTCGCCCCTGAACCCCATGCCATAGGCACAAATTTCCTGGTTAATAAGTTACAAGCGGAACAATTGCACTGGTATATTAACTGTCGCTTTTATCAAACTTTGCTGCTAATCGGGAAATCTCCTTTAATTTTCGAAAAATGATAGTTTTAATTTTTGAAAAAAAATTCTTCATCCTTTCAAATTCAATTCAATTTCCGGAAAATTTCCATTATATTCTGGAAATTCCTTCAACTTTCGGGAAATGCTGACAGACCTTTATTTTCCTTCAATTTGCGCATTTCTTATGTTGATAGTTCCCCAAATTTAACTTCCCAATCAGGGGGGGGGGAGGGCGGGGAAGGGGGGTCGGAGGAGAGGGACAGTTTGCTTTATAGGCCTCTGTACGGTGGCATGCCAATTTAGGCCAAAATGTCCAACGTATTATTTTTATGAGCAGTTTTGGGGAGAAGGCGCCAAAATGCCCTTGCAGCCAACCCACTGTATAGTTGCAAAACATCATACATCTAATGTTGATGACTTCCAAGAAACCACAAAACATTTTACCCCGAAACAACCTTTCGCCCTGTAATTGAACTTGTGCATTGCCTATCAAAGTACTTTATGAATGTTAGACAGGTTTGGCTTATTGGCTTTTTAACACCAAATGGTTTTGTTGAAACTTTTTTGACTGCAAAAAAAATCTTATTTAAGTTAAATCTTGCCTACTTTGAAAGGTTTGCTGACGAATAATAAAAAAGTTACAAATAACGTTCCGATGATGTTCGAACCACGTGATATTTTGCATGATTTTACCTGAAACATAATATATTTCTTTGCTTTTCATTACATTTTACCCCTCCTAGAAAGGCTCCTGGACTCGCCAGTATCCGATCCCTTTCAAAACTTTGAATTTTCTTGACTTGATTACAGTTTGGCTTTTGAAATTTAATTTTCTTTTTCTAAGCTGAATTGGCTTTCTGAGATTAGGATGATCTACTTACCTTGCAAGAAATAAAACATTTAACTCGAACCAACCTTTACCTCTGTAATTGAACTTGTGCGTTACCGTCCGATTTAAATTTATCAATGTCACATCGTACTCTGATAGAGTTGATTGCAAGCCAGCTAAGCTTGTATCAACGTAGGTAAGCAGTCAAATGAAATTAACCGGAAGTCATAATATGATAACTGTATACATATTCAGAGTTAAAGCATTTGCATTCAGGGAATCACTTGCCGTCAAAACGTGTTTCTCTTTATTTGAGAAAAATTGCAATTATTGAAGCAAATCAAGCAATTTCATTTCAATGAAAAGCTTTAAATTTTATTCTATATTCAGTTTGTTGTGATTAAGAGTGCTGATGGAAGAGAAATAGAATAGTGCGAAAACCCGAAGAAGAAATAAAAGCGTTCCTGAACATTCTGAAGAGTTGTTGATAATGATGATGATGATGATGATGATGATGATGATAACGATGATGATGATGATGATGACGATGACGGCGACGGCGACGATGGTGATGGTGATGATGATGATGATGATGATGATGATGATGATGATGATGATGATGATGATGATGATGATGATGATGATGATGATGATGGTGATGATGATGGTGATGGTGATGATGATGATGATGGTGATGGTGATGATGATGATGATGATGATGATGATGATGATGATGATGATGATGATGATGATGATGATGATGATGATGATGATGGTGGTGGTGGTAATGTTGGTGGTGGTGATGATGGTAGTGGTGGTGTGACGATGATGGTGATGGCGTTGATGGTGGTGTTGTTGATGGTAATGATGATGATGTGATGATGATGATGATGATGGTGGTGATGTTGGTGGTGGTGATGATGGTGGTGGTGGTGTGACGATGATGGTGATGGCGTTGATGGTGATGTTGTTGATGGTGATGATGATGATGATGTGATGATGATGGTGATGGCGTTGATGGTGATGGCGTTGATGGTGATGTTGGTGGTGGTGGTGATGATGATGATGTGATGATGATGATGATGATGACGATGATGGTGGTGGCGTTGATGGTGATGTTGGTGATGGTGAATTGGTTGTGGTGGTGATGGTGATAATACAATACAATACAATACAATTCATTACAGTGCTTTAGGCCATCTGTCCTTTGTCACAAACATAAACGATAAATTAAATGGTACATGATTGAGGTTTCTTACAACAAACAATAATCAAAGAGAAAGAAACAAACGTCTTGCTTCCATTGCGTGTAAAATAAAGTGTGATAACTGCAAAAATAAGTATCTAGAACTAGCTGCTTATAAAGTATTACATTTTGTTCTAGTTGCAGTCTAAAAGAAATATTTTGGGATAGATTTACAGCGGATTTCAGAAAAGGATGGACAAATTAGGAGAAAATGATATTCATCTCCAACTTCTTTCAAATTGCAAACCTGACAGAACCTCTGTTCATAGGTTATATTACAATAACGGCTTTCGTTAACTTCAATTTCAAGGCAAGCACATCTAATTTTGGAGACCAACTTTTTAAACTTGAAAACATTATTGAATAATTGGTATGGCTCTGCATAGCTTTCTGTTTTAAATTGTGCATAACAACGCAAAGAACTTCTAGATTTAATATCACTCAACCAGTTCTGTCTATCTATATAAAAAACTCGCTGCTTAAAATTCTTATAGAAATGTGTAGTAATCCCTTCTCCCTGCCCTTTCCAAACATTACCAAACCCAGTTTCATACAAAATATTTTTAAC
Source organism: Chiridota heheva (assembly GCA_020152595.1). NCBI lineage: Eukaryota > Metazoa > Echinodermata > Holothuroidea > Apodida > Chiridotidae > Chiridota > Chiridota heheva. Next base: position 778,636 of record JAIGNY010002337.1, read on the forward strand.
GCACAGACCAAACCCAGTTTCATACAAAATATTTTTAACGCACAGTCCCCATGATAGCACTCCTTTGTTTTTTTTCCCCGAATTTCTTTGTTCTACATAACAATGAGTCTGATACCTGTCTTTATCAAGAATAAGAAGTCTTAACCAATATGTTATTTGCTTTAGTATTGTTTGACTTTTAAAGGAAAAGCGACCCAGCTCTCCTAGAGCTAAAATATTTATGGCTTTTGGTGGTAAACCTAAAACATTTATGAAACGAATTGTAAACTCTTATTGTACTTAAACGAAGAAGGGGGTGATACCCCATAACTCAGAACCGTATGTTAAAATAGGCATTATCTTTTGATCAAAAATTTGAACGATATTACTTACAGGTAAATCAATAGTTCTAGACAAAATTTTCCTAAAATTGAATAAAGCAGCCTTAGACTTTGAACTCTGTTGAAGTTGGGATTTTAACCATACTCCTTTTGGCGTAAAATGTAATCCTAAGTAATTATAGTTATTTACAGTCTCAATAATTTTGCCTTTGAAATAAAAACGTTTACTTCTTGCAATGTGTCCACCCTTTCTAAAAACCATTACCTTCGTTTTATCTGAGTTTACAGTCAAATCATTTTCTTCACAATAATCTTGGACACCATTCAGTAAACTTTGCAAGGAATAAACATTTTCTGAAAAGATAACGAGGTTATCTGCATAAAGAGGACAACATATATTATTGTTATTTATAAGAATTCCTCGGGTGTTTGTGGACTTCAATCGCTCTTCAATATCATTGATATAAAGTTAAAATAAGTACGGGGATAGATTAAAACCTGCTCAGACCTCTCGCACAATCAAATTTGGGGGAAAGACCGTCCTTTGTCTTCACACATGACTCAATATTACTATACATTGGTATAAGTATCTCATAGAATTTACCCCTCAGTCCCATATTATAAAGTTTCTTGAATAAAATACTGCGATTAATGTAATCAAATGCAGCCTTAAAATCAACAAACGTGGCGTAAAGTTTTCCGCGTGGTTTACTCAATGCTTTAGAAATGACAGTGTGAAGTACAAAGGAATTATCAATCGTAGAGAACCCTGCTCGAAAACCTGCCTGAGCAAAAGAAAGGATTTTATGATCCGAGAGCCAATCACAAAGCCTACTACATAAAACTTTTGTAAATACTTTGCCTAAAGCACACAATAGTGTAATAGGCCGATAACTACTTGGTAAGTCTGGTGATGATGATGATGGTGATGATGGTGATAATGATGATGGTGATGATGATGATGATGATGATGATGATGGTGGTGGTGGTGGTGATGATGATGTGATGATGATGACGATGATGGTGGTGGCGTTGATGATGATGATGGTGATGATGGTGGTGGTGGTGGTGATGGTGGTGGTGGTGGTGGTGGTGATGGCGATGACGATGATGACGACGATGGTGTTAATGGTAAATGGTAACGGTGATAAATAATGACTACAATAACGATGACGATAACGATGATGATATTTGCTAGAACCATTGCGTTCCTCATCAATTCTAAAATCTGTACGTACGATTAACAAATTCAGCTACCAGCAAAACCAAAGCCAGAATTGTACTTTACGCGGACATTTCCCTCCGCCGCTCATCAAAATATTCTAATTCAGCTCATCAAGAGACTTTCAAATACCCATTTCATTTCTTCTGAATTCCCATTGCGATTGTATTTATGAGAAGTACATTTTTGATTAACCTTGACATGAAATGAAAGCAAAAATATTGGAGCTTTACCACATTATATATCATTTTCGGTCAATCTTTTCGGTAAAAGATATTTAACCAAAACACATTGCCAATCTCAAAGTATATCTCAACTTCAAAATGTCTGATGTTTATATTTGTTTATGAAAAAGTCGCTTCAGATTAAAAGAAACTGTTGATGGACATGTGTCGTGATTCATAAGTAATCAACTTTAGTACATAATAATTATATCGGTAATTTTATTAACTTGGAAATTTCTTCTTTAGTTTTTGCTCCTGAATGTTTGAAAGCAATCGTATTTGAAACGTCTTAACGCATAAATTATTAAAATATTTCAAAAGCTTTCTTTTGTTTATATCGCATGGAGGATGACAATTGTGTGTGAAAAGAATGATTCAACATTTGACGACTTACAACCTTTGCCAACGAAAGATATATTTATGTAAAAACAAAAGCTAAATAGCTGAAAGGTCATTGGAATGAAGTGCTTTTGTATATAATCTGAAAAGCCTGGATACAAGATATAACTTAACGGCTTTGTTTATTTTGATGAAATAAATATTTGCCATTCCATGTTTCAGCCAATCGCCTGCCAGCAGTACACTGTCAGTATGTATGTTAACTCACTCATCATTCCTGATCTCCCATGGGTAATGCAAATCTTATAAAACCAGATTAGCACATGTGAGCATCGTGGGATTTGGGGTAGAAAGGAACATCTGCATCCACCCCGCCCTCGCGTCGCCCCCGTCACCCAAAACACACACTCTTTGCTCATTTATATCTTTTGTATAGTGAATTGTTTTATTTGATCGTATTTTGTGTGATTCCCCGCCCCCTCCCCATTCCCTTTGACTTTTCTCCCTTTTTCGGTAGGCAAAACCCGCACATGGACAAAAATTATCCTGAAAAGTGTTCAATTATGTAGCTCCAATAGAGACTGATATGCACCAACATTTTTGACGAAAAGATCCTTTCCTATGACCTCACAAACAAGGATAGTAAACTTGTTGGTAACTTAAATCAAAATTTTGAACACTGGCTTTTTAGTACAAAAATCTTAACATCTAAACTGTTAAAACAGTTATAGACCGATATTTTGACAGATTATTGTGCCGTCATACATGGAGTGCCTTCCTGACTGAATTGAAAAGAGCATTTGGCTAAATATAAGGGCGTGTTATTTTGGAGTCTCTAGAATATTCTAACACACTCTTCGTGCACGTGAGTATTCATAATCTTATATGTGAATGTTCAAATCATCAGACTCTAATATCTACGGAACGTAACAAGATTTTGTGCTATATCTTCACCAGTATTGACACATTTATTTTTTTATTTTTCTGCAAATTATGAAAATGTCTATATTCATAACTTATTCATAAATTAATGGGGAGTAGCTCTATTTTAAAAACTTTTGGTCACAATCAGAACAACAAATTAACTTAAAGCAATTAAGCTAGAATTGCATTTAAACGTGCATAGACTTTTAACCATTCAAAAGTCCACATAATCAGCAACGTTCTGATCAGCTGATTTAGCACACAAATAATTTTACTGTTCCGGTGCAGTTGCAGCCAATCAAATATCAAGCTTATCAAGCACATATATCGACTTGATCTCGAGTCGTTGTCAAGCCTTGTAAAAATACTTCATACCTCTTAACAGATGTGAATATTAGTGTTTCGTTGTAAGTTATAATCCCTCAGGCACGTCTCTGCTTAAAACACAATCTTTTAAAGAGGAAGTTGAATGTAACACAAACCTGAAGACCCACCCGACCTAGTTCTAATATGAAAATGACTTTATATTTTTCAGTTGGATTATTCACCATATTAATCTATGCATTGTATGCCCTGAATACTATCTGACTACTTTTGAACTATAATAATATGATGTATAATACTTCGTGTATTAAACAATTAAAATGCCTCGTGCACGAATTGTGAAAATTGTCAAATACGGGCGTGGTTTAAAAGCACGTAGTGTCATCAAGTCTGGTGTGATATACATGTAGAACCGATTTTATTGATGACGATACTATGTATCTAATGGTTTTCATTCGAATACATAGGTTTACTTCATATACCTTAGGCAGTGGCGTATTCAGCTTTCGGTGCCAGAGGGGCAAACGGAATTTATCGGAAAATGGCTGTAATAGAGGCGTTATAAGGAAGCTGATTTAACCTTCCGGTTGGGAAGTAAAATATGAAATTAAAATGAAGGAAAATTATTATAAATTTGTATAACTTTTTAAAACGTTTGACAAAATTTCTTAAAAGTGGAAAATAATTCCCAAAAATGGAAAACAATCCGAAATTGGAAGACAATTACCCGAAATAAAGGAAATTACCAGAAACCGAAGAACACTAAGCCGAAAATCAAAGGAAATTTTTGAAAATGAACGAAATTGCACGAAAATCGAAAAACATTATCCGAAAACCGTAGAAAATTGCCTGAATACCAAATCGAAAAAAATTGCCCGTAAATTTTAAAAAATGCCTAAAAATTGAAGAAAATGGCTAGAAAATTAAAGATATTTTCCGAAAATTGAAGATTTTATTTCGATAGGGACAAAGTCATCACCAAACTTGACTGATATTTAACTAATTCATCACAGTTTATAGTATATTGTATACTATTAATCCCGCTAATTACATTTTCCATACGGAATTGCGCCATGAAGGGGGAAAGTTGCCCCATGAAGGGGGGAAGTTGCCCCACTGAATACGCCATTGACCTTAGACTTGGGCATGTGTTTCTACAAATCCAAAGATTTCCCGAAATGAAGTCCTAAATTTCCTGAAAAAACCCGAATTTCACAAAGTATAAAAAATTCCCAATTGATAAACGCCCTTCGAATTTATTCGCAAATGCATTGCTTTCTATTTCCCGAAATTTACCCGAATATGTTCCACAAACATCAAAATTTCTCGCATTTTGGGAAAATTTCTTATAAGTATGTATCGACCCTGCATTTATTTAAACATTGGAAAATTGGAATTACCACTTTTGAAACGGAATTGGAACATCTGACGGCTAAAACCGCAGAGTCGAAATCTGGAAAAAGAATACAATTGAACAGCAATTGAATTTTTATGTCCGTATCCGGGAGTAACCTTGATATCACAGATTGCTAACTCTTAGGATTCCACAAGAAAGGATTTTTTAAAGCAAAGATATCGTCCCATAAATAATTTCAGAAGTGAACGCCGCCGTGCTGGTAACGTCACTTCCGTTTTACAATTTTCCATATTGATTGCGGGAAATCGGTGATGTTATCAATGACACATGTAGGCCCATAATTATGTTCGGTCCGGCGGATGTGTGATCTATAACACCGCAGATTTCTCGCGATCAATAGGGAAAATTGCAACTGGAAGTGACGTTCCCATCACGGCGGCGCTCACTTCCGAATGTAATTATGGGACGAAACCTTTCCTTTAAGTGCTTTCAATCATTGATCCTTGAAGTAAGGAATATTTTGTAATCCTTGAAATGAATGTATCTCCCACACCGTTTACCCTGCTAACATTTTGTTTTTCAATCTCCCAACATATTTCGCATATATCAAACTTAAGATTGACAATATATTTCAGGACTGTTATGTGATCTCATATTTATAATTTTTTGAAAGACAATGGTGGAATCATTTCTGTTGCCCATTGCCTATTGAGTTGAGTACATAATGACATAATGATTTAAAATGGAATATACCGAGTATCTATTTCGTGATTTTCAAGAAAGTGGATGATTATATAACGGCGTTTATTAACTTAGCCAGATCTGGATGAACGATAAAAACAGAATGGCGAAATTTCAGGAGTCCATTAACTTCTTAAGTAAATCATCTACAAGAGAGGTGTGAATGTCTATGGGTTTTAATTGCTCAAATTTCGTACATAGAGTTGCCATATCGTGTAAGCCTAACTACTGAAAATGTTAATGAGAATTTAACTTTCTGTTTTAAATTGATTTCAAACTCTAAAAGTGTCACAACATCTCTCTATCTCTCTCTGTATGTCTGTCTGTCTCTCTCTCTCTTTCTATTTCTAGTTCTCTCTCTCTCTATCTCTCTCTCTCTCTAACTCTCTCCAGCTCTCTATCTAGCTCTCTCTATCTCTCTCTCTAGTCCCTCCCTCCTTTCCTTAGTCCATGAAAAACCTTTATTTTTTCTGGATCCATTGTGTTTCAATAATCTTCCCCAATATTTTGAAAAGAGAAACACGTTCTGATAAATCTGGCCATTAGCCATCTTAGACATAAGCTCCGCTCAATGACATAAGATAATCAAGAATTGCAACAACTTTTCCTCCAGCCAAGAAAAGATTAAAAGCAGAGTTGGGTTAAGTTGATCAACAATTTTGACCCGAAATTGATTTTACAATCCTTCCACACTCACACATCCATACACTTTGTCTGTCTCCATGTGGCGAATATGAAACAAGATAAATACGGCAAGCCTATGAAAACTTACAAATGCTTAATCTCCAGTTCATTATTTCCAAACATAGAAATTAAATTGTAATGATAAAGAAATTCTACTTATGAGCCCAGGGAGCTACGAAAGTGCTCATTTTCTTATACATGATATTCCGAAATTTAATCCACTTTGGTAATTCAACATTAACAGAAAGCAAACATCCTGTTTAGAATTTAAATTGGATTTTAATTACTGTCACTGGCACTTCCGATTTTTAGGAAATCTCTAAGTTTGTTTTTGACATCTACAAATTATCAGCGATATAAATTCAATGAAATCACACAATTTGGGGGGAACCAAACGTTCGAATAGAAGTGGAAGGCAGATATATTATTTTAATTGTATTTGCATTTTCTCACGAGAAAAGAGACCATTTGCATTTAAATCTTATATGCCAGATTAATTAAGTGTAAAACATCAACCCGTCACATTTTATCACCGTTTACAATTTTGAAATTGAATTTTGTTCTGTCATATACAGTTATACCAAATGTATGCACGTTATATCGTGCAAGATGTTTCATTACCTCCGCCAAAGAATTTGGATGGTGTTTATGTTTTCATGATTTCTATATCTTCAATTAACCTTAGAACTACGATATGTTACAACGGTGTATTGGTTTGTTGGTGTACAAGAAAGAAGCGATTGCCGTTTGGTGGTGACTGCCTGTGTGTGAGTAGTAGGTACGTGTATATGGAGAGGTTTTTGAGATATGACCAGGCGGCAGTGCACTTACACTTTAAAATATAATTTCCTGTAATGAACTGTCAAATTTCCTAAAATTTGTTGTGAGTGTAATGAAATTCCTTTCCCTGAAATAGTCAAAGAAGACAGATTTGTGATCAACATTTAAACCTTTTATATTCTTTAATGTACTTAATATCAAAAAGGATTTTAAGATATTTAGTTTTAACTCCTCCGAGATGACGCCCTGGCTGCCTGGGCCTATGGTCATATTGTCGATGGAGCTATGGTGCCACTTGCATTATCATAAGCATAGCCAGATCGGCGTTACACTGTTACAGAAACAAGGTTCGTTGTACACAAACATTATAAGTTAAATATCAACAATGTCACCTCCACAGCATGCGATATTGAATTAGTCTCTTTACAATTGTTTCATTTGGGGTTTTCTATGAAAATTAAAGAGTTTGTACCAAGTTACATCCTTGAAAATGTATCTAATACTCTTATTCTTCCTCATTTAAGCTATTGCAATATGGTATGGGGTAATGCTTACCCTTGTCATCTAAATCAATTGTTCATACTGCAGAAAAATGCTGTTCGTATTATCACTTAATCAAGTTTTCGAGCATATACATCCCCTCTTTTTACCAGATTATGTTTTTTTAATATTTTTGATATCCACAGACACCAATGCGCTGTATTCACTTAAAATTTGTTAATCAACAATAACCAGATATTTTCAAGGAATACTTTTCTTTTACTCATAATATACACTCCCACAATACCAGGTCCTCCCATCATTAATTTTCTTTTCCCATAAATTCTGACCTTTCAAACGCTCCATTGTATCTTATAGTATTAATTTCTGGAATCAAATATGCGATTCTATAAAGAAAAATCTTAAAACTGTAAAATTATTTTCTGATAAGTTAAAAAAGACACTTATATCTAAATATGACCAACTCTAGTTTACCTTCATGTATTTTCATCTCTACTTAGTTTATGATTATATTTGACGTCCTATCTATTTTTACCCAACCACTTTATTACTTTTCCCATAAGCTTTGTAATGTTATCGGGTGGGGAGGGGGAGGAAAGGGAGAGGGTTCCACTTTTCCTTCTATTTTTACAATTTCACTTTTCTATACATTTCCTTTGGGATTAATTATTCAATTCAAATTACGGTGGGCTTCTTGTAAAAGCTCCAGGTTCTAAGTCCTTCCACCATTTTTTCTTAAATTGTTATGTCTTTTCATTATATATATTGTAATATATGCATGAAAATTAATGGAAAATAAATATATCAAATCAAAATCAAGTCCTGTTTTATATAAGACTAGTTTACGTGACCACTGGTCCTCTAATGTTTCCCATATTGAATTAATTTTCTTGTGATTGCAATTCTTTAAAATATTACCATAATATAAACACTGACTTCAATAATGTGAAGTTGTTAAACCACCTGCAGTTTGAACTTAGTTATCTAAAGAGACTTAGAGTTTGATGAAAAATTAGTCCTTTAATTGTCTTCTTTCATGTAAAACAACATGACTGCTACACGTTTTAGTAATTACGGATGATCAATTTTAACTCAATTTGTTTTACATCTATCACAACATCTGTCATCCTATTTGCATCCTTCCCCTTCTCTTCAAATCTAAACAGTAAACATGACCTTGTCCTTCTTTCTCACAAGGTTTTCTATATTTAGTTGTCCTAATATATTTTAATCAACCAGTTATATTTATATTTCATAGATGCACATACGGAGCGTCATGAGTTTGGTGCCCACACCAATTGCTTTATTTGACCAGCTGAAGATAGATTTTTAGAAAGTATTTCAGTGCAAAGACTTGAAGTAGGAAATGAGATCTATGACATGAATCCACAATAATCAGTAGTGGCGACTCTTTTATATTTATTATTTGATCACTCCATAGTATTCGTATCTCCTTTAAACTTTGATTTTTCTTGTCAGTGTTAAAGAGGGTAAATGCATCCCTACATCCAAGAGCAGACTGTTAGAAGGGTTCTAAAATTGAAAATAGCCTTCTTAGATTTTACATTATAGCTCATCAAAATTGGATAAATTTTTCAATGTACTATTGAAGTAAGTCTAATTACTAAATTATATTCGTTATGATAAATATGTAACATCAGTGGTGCAACAAGCGTCCTAGGGTAACATAACAAAGAAAATTCTGATCAGACTTTTAGAAGGGTTTTTGAAAATGGCATCCTTAGTTTTTGCATTACGGCTGATCAAAATTGGATGAATTTTTCAATGTACTTTGAAGTACTATGTTTACCGGAAAAATATATTGCTAGGGAGCATGCATCAGAGTTATCTAAGTAATGGCCCAGGCAGTGCTTGGGATGATGTTGGCCGTGTGGACTTTGGCGCTGGGGCCCCATAACAAACATAATAACGATGTTTTATTACTCGGAGTGCTCAGATCTAGATTATACCAACCCTTCCTATTTATCTTTGCGCCACTGAACTTAGGAGCAATCCACTGCTTCTTTGTTAGGTGGTTGGTGGAATAATATCACCCTACCCAATTTGACCTATTTCTTAAGTTCCTCCAAACTCAAGGAAGTGATGTATTGTTATATTTTCGCGATTTGTAGTAATGAATGATCTTTAGGAGAGTAATGAAACGATGATCGCTAGGAGATATTGATTATTATATTGTACTCCTTACAGTTTATGAGATGTAGATTGTAAGAAAACATTTACTGTTAGGAAATATAGTTTATAAAAAACATTTATCGTTAGGAGATATAGATTGCAATAAAACATTTATTGTTAGGAGATATAGATTGTAAGAAAACATTTATTGTTAGGAGATATAAATTGTAAAAAAACATTCATTGTTAAGAGATATAGATTGTAAAAAATACATTTATTGTTAGGAGATATAGATTGTAAGAAAACATTTATCGTTATATAGATTGTAAGAAAACATTTATTGTTAGGAGATATTGATTGTAAGAAAACATTTATTGTTAGGAGATATAGATTGTAAGAAAACATTTGTTGTTAGGAGATATAGATTGTAAGAAAACATTTATCGTTAGGAGATATTGATTGTAAGAAAACATTTATTGTTAGGAGATAAAGATTGTAAGAAAACATTTATTGTTAGGAGATATAGATTGTAAGAAACATTTATTGTTAGAAGATATTGATTGTAAGAAAACATTTATCGTTAGGAGATATAGATTGTAAGAAAACATTTATCGTTAGGAGATATAGATTGTAAGAAAACATTTATTGTTAGGAGATATAGATTGTAAGAAAACATTTGTTGTTAGGAGATATTGATTGTAAGGATGCATTGATTGCTATGAGATATGAAGGATCTTACAGAAGTTCTTAAAAGAAAGAGTATTTTTCAGATTAACGTCGCTTTTTTTTAATTCAAACGGCTAAAGCATAATGAGGCATTCATGATTTGTTTGTTTTGGTTGTAAGAAAACATTTGGGGAAGTGGGGAAAACATTCTCAAAGGAAGGGGCATAGGCTTACTCTAACCCCTTGTGACGCCCCTGGCATTATGCCTCGTAAGAATCTCAGTAGGCAGGGTAACTGGAGATTCTACTGTATTCGAACAAAATGCGTTAAAAATGCGTCTATCGGGACGTTATCAACCCTGCTAAACCAACCAACCAAAATAAATTTTCCAGTTATCCCTTTGCACGAACTGCGTTCAACCTCTTGACATGTCATGTAAAATAAGGTGTTGATGTGGAACTGTAAACTGTCACCACTCAGCTTAAGCACCTCACTATAAGAAGAAAATTCAAGCCAGAAAATTGGCTTTGGGAATCGACCACGCAAGTCAAAGTGTTACAATTGTACTAACTGTAAACAAATTATCTTTTCAAGCGAAAAAACCTATTCTCTCATCGGCTATCAGTTTTAAAATATTCTTGACACTTTTTATCATGAATTTCTTTAAAAGGCATTTTTCTATGCAGGTGATGTTTCCGCTCGTGTACTGAGGCTTTCTACATTTTCATGCTTTTCAGGGGTGTGCCGAGGAAACACATATTCCAAAAAGATTTTGAAAAAAAGATATGAAAATAAGATTTTATTTTACGTTCTTGCTCGTTAATTACAATATTTGACTACGGTTGCCCGGCAATATTAGGATTGAACAGACTTTTGTCATTATATTTATATATTTGTTTGTTTCCATGCACCGTTCCCCTCGTTTCCTTTACAAAGTTGTACATTTACGCTTCCCTCCATGTGGAAACTGGAAACTCAACAATAACCTGCTCTGTCTTACAGTGAACTTATCTGAGAAATTATGCGTGAAAAGCATCTTACTGCATGATTTTAACAAGTAAAGTGCGTTTATTAGACAGGGAAAGTCTTGCTGCAACACTTAAGTCCAAAACAATTTGAAATTGATGGGAGTTGGATTTGTTGTGCCCCAATGAGACTAACGAGTTGAATTACATGAGGCCTCATATTTCACATTTTGAGGTAAATTGAAATTTTCTTCTCGTTGAGCAATAATATGACTCCTTTGATATTGACATGATATAAAAATTGTTGAAAGGACGGCGGCGGTATTGTATAATGCGAAGCCTTTACATTTGCCTGATTTTTTTTCTTCAATGTTTACTTTGATATGACAACGTACTGTATTTAAAGGTAAAGAACTTCGTTATTGGCATTGAAAAGCAAATGCTTCATTTAGAAATACAAAATAATCCTCTAGGGAAGATAGCTTTTCTGTGGTCAAAAACCTTCTACTCGTCTACGCGAGTATTATCCTTCAGGCCAAATTATATTGGTGTAGAAGAGAAGAAGGGGTGGGGGTCTTCAGCCATCTAAATTGTTATTGTAATGTTATTTCCTATTTGCTTAGGTAGTAGATATACATTTTTATTTCAAAATTGATTAATTGACATGTAATAAATGTAAGTAGGCCTAATTAACTTGCTTTATTTACAAATAGACGTTTAGATGAAAAGGGTCTTTAATTTGTTAAAGATGAAGCTCTAATAATACTGAATAATCCTACACCAAATTCCAGAGTGTCAGCGCAAAGTTACAAAGACAATTCCCTTCTTCAGTTCTTTTCTTATCCTAATCGATTTTATTCCTGTTTGCTACCAAAGAAACAATTATAAAAAACTTACTGATGATAGTGTGCAACTCGTCCTTGTTCCAGGTGTTGTACAGAGTTGTAACCAAGTCATATATTTGCAAGTCAAGTCAAGTCACTTATTGGCAAGTCAGGTCACAAGTCATTTGTTCGCAAGTCAAGTCAAGTCACTTGTTGGCAAGTCAGGTCACAAGTCATTTGTTCGCATGTCAAGCCAGCTCATAAGTCAAAAAATGTGACTCTAGTCTGACTCGAATCCAAGTCAGCGACTCGAATCAACAACTCTGCATGGTATTCAGGGTAAACGCATATTGGCTTATTAGAAGCCAACTAAAAATATAAAAATTGAGAATTGTTCGGCCACAACAAATATTATTTGGCTTTTTCACGTTGATTTGAATAATTTTGGTTTTTTGTTTGTGTTTGGCTTTAGGTAGACTTGTTTGGCTGTAAGATATGTAATTTATCTGAATTCTGGCTTTTTCTCAAATACTTTGATACCGAATTAAACAAAAGTGAAACATTGATATTCTAAAAACTTTCAGACCACGTGATATTTTGCATGTTGTAGAAGTTAGGTAATAACATATTTGTTGTTTTTTAGTACAATTTACCCTTCTCATAAAGGCCTCTGATTCGCCATCGGCCAATCTCTTTCAAAAAAATAAATAATTCTTTACTTAATTACAGTTCGGCTTTACTCGCCTAACGTCGCTTTTTCCACACTGATCAGCTGTTTTGGCCTATTACACTTGGGACAATCTACCAGCCCTAGTTGTATTTAGTGGGGCTCGACACAACGATCTTCCTAAATTAATATATATATATATATATATATATATATATATATATATATATATATATATATATATATATATATATATATATATATATATATATATATATATATATATATATATATATATATATATATATATATATATATATATATATATATATATATATATATATATATATATATATATATATATATATATATATATATATATATATATATATATATATATATATATATATATATATATATATATATATATATATATATATATATATATATATATATATATATATATATATATATATATATATATATATATATATATATATATATATATATATATATATATATATATATATATATATATATATATATATATATATATATATATATATATATATATATATATATATATATATATATATATATATATATATATATATATATATATATATATATATATATATATATATATATATATATATATATATATATATATATATATATATATATATATATATATATATATATATATACATATATATGTATATGTATATGTATATATATCATGTTTGTATGTATGTGTGTACGTGAGTGTGCCGCTCAATCAAAATTGTATAATTTCATACTGCAGTTACCAATAAATATGTCATACTGCAGGTATGTTTTTCGGTTAGTGGGCTGTACACCCCTACCACTTTTAGTATGAATTCCCCCTCCCCCTCTCTCTCCTGGATTTTACCTAACCAAATCAAATCATTACGTCAATAGACTATTCACATATCTCATAGTATAACTTATCCGATTTGAAATGTGTCATCGTTCTGTAAGAGAGAATTACGTTCGTGTCTTATGACACGGCTTTCTATGATATTTTTAAGACAACCGGCATACTGGCATAATCTAATAAACACACACTTCATAAATTGATTCATACATATATTGATGCATAACGTACTGTTGGATATGAGGAACAAATGGTGTTCAAAGTTAGAAATTTGCATTCCAAAATGGAAATCATACAATGAGCAGGGGCGATGACCTCTTAGGGGTAAAGATCCCAACACATTTTCCGGTTAGAAGCTGGAAAATTGCACTGGTACATAAAGTTTCCATGAAACGTTGCTGCTAATCGGGAAATCTTATTCAATTTTCGGAAAATTTTCTTCATTTTCAAGAAGTTTTCTTCAATTTTTGGAAAATTGTCTACAAATTTCGAGCTATTTCTTCATTTTTGGGGAAATATTCTTCATTTTTGCAGGTGAAATCTTGCACCCTCTCCCTTCCCTTCCTTCCCCCTGCTTCCCCCATCCTCATATGCCTCTGGCCATAACACTGATTTCCAATAGTTCTAGGAATATTCCCGCGAATTTTCATTTTCAGATCAATATGATAGAGGACTATTGAAGAAACAAATCGGTTAGAAGACTATGTTAATATCCTATTCTAGGTGTTCATTATGTTCAGGGTGTCGGTACGAACTCAGGGCAAAGAAGTCCAAAAATCCAATGAGGGTACTTTCTTCATTTAAGATTTCTAATGAGGATCTAAACCAGAAAAACAGTCTTTATAGTTCCATATCAGATTGGTGGAAGATATTTGAATGTAGGAGGCACAGGGTTTAAAGGGCACTGTTCTAACGAACTTAATTTGAAAGTGTGTACGGTATACGGTGGTATTATAGGGTAATAAAATGACTTCCCCCCCCCCCTACCCCCTCCTAACTTGACTGGAAATTTTTGAAACTTTTATCGGTCAGAAAGTTTTTCTTCTTGAATTTGTATATCATTACATTTTTGACGTGATTTAAAATCAAATCTGCAGAATCCCAAATCACACTCTTCAGCAAGTCAGTGGAAAGGGCCATCATTTCCCCCCCCCCTTCCTTCCGGCAAATTAAAAGTGCCCCATTGTTGAAATTTGTGTAGCTTGCACATAACAATTTTTTGTGTTACTATCTTCAAACTGTCAACAGAAAGATCGGTTATACTAAGGGGACTTGTCTTGAATATTTGAAAGAAACAAATTTTATATTTGAAAATTGGTGAACGGGCACTTTTTAACTTTTAAAAAGTGGGGGTACGTACCCACAGTATCCACCCCACCCCACCATACCCCACCCCACCAACACCCCCACCCCACCACCCATTCCGCCACCCTTGGTTCCAGTAAAGTGTTATGTGCCTGCACGTTTTAAAGTACGATTCTGAACAATATGTTCCTTAATAATGCCGTGGCCCCTTTTTCCCCGTGGTCCATCATTATGATGTTGGAAATGTGCAATAGACAGTGACTCATGACTATACTTAAATGTGTAGAGATCAGGACGCAGCGTACCAACTCCCATATCGTAAAACATAACTGCGAGAGCATAAAACGAACTTATAGGAATTATAAATTAAGAAATAGTAGTGAGCAAATTAGCATGACAGACGTGTTATACGACTAGTTTTAATTCATAACTCACCGTACGTAACAGCTGCTCTAGGCATAATATTCAAGGCACTTAGAACTGACTGCTTTGTAACAATTTCTCTGACTTGTGAAGAGATCAATAAAAGAAATTACAACAAAATTAAGAACTGAGATCAAAAGATCACAGACTAAACACCAAGCCTTTTTTTCTTTTTACATCTTTGATCTAAATTATCTCAGTCAAGTTGGAGGCAATCAATGAAAACAGATCTGCTGGCAAGAGCAATGGTTTTCTTATACATTATGAAAACATTATTGGTAATTTAATCTTGTCACTTCTTTTAATTAGCAAAATGGAGTAAAATGTAGCTGATGACCTAATGTTTGCTTCCTAAAATATCACGACCTATATGTTTTTAATAATCTTACTTAATTACAGTATGGAAACCATATGTTGCAGCTTAACATGTTAACAGTGATGAATGGATGCAATGGAGGTTATAGGTCCACAGGGCCACAACTACTATAACTATTCACTTTCTCTGTACGCTTCTTATTTGTTATTATTTTCATTGAAAAGAAGTTGCAATCTGAGAAAGTATTGAGAGACATCGGCCACGGGAAGACAATGACCTGGTCAAAGAACAAAAGGGCCAAAAGTGACTTAACATCCACAGGGAATAGGTCATACATAGCTGCATATTGGCTGCCCTTTCTCCGACCTTTGATGATTTATAAGAGGGGCGAAATTCAAAGGATGCATAGTGAAATTCATCACACGTATCTTTGTGACCACTTATGCGGCAGGCAAGATCAATTAGGGCTATAGGCTAAATCTGAGCTTCCAGAATGAATATTTTCAACAATCAATTTTGCAAATTCTAAACAAACTTCGTGTTTACTTACTTCTAATTCCTAACCATTTCCATTTACTATCATAAATTTAATTCAATGTATTCTTTTTCATACATAATCAATAAGATAGATATACTATAATGGGAATGAATCTGACACAATAAAGAATCCTGCTCTGACTCCAATAATGAAATAAGTATGCATTGATTTAGAGAAAATTTCAAGAATGTTTTTTGTTTATTTCATTAATGTATTTCCAACGTCCATTATTCTCACAAAAATATGCTATTCAAACTCGAGGAAACTAAGAATTGCATTTTCTGAATCTAAAGATTTTGTTAAAGAAATTTACTCTACCCAAGTTCATCAGTACGGAAGCATGCCTATTAATAGAAATATTTATAACACACGAGAATATTAAAGATATGCAGCCATATTGTTCAGATGTTGCGATAAAATGTCAGAGTTTCTAATCTATGTACTTGAAATATTAAAAATCATTGTGTTCAAAAACATTTCAATTTTCAAAATGGCCGTTTTACTCCTAAAAGCCTAGCTCTATTTTATCTAATAATTCGAAAACGGCGTGGTGAATATATCAAATGGGAGTGGAAAAGTTGTAGCCATGACAGTAATGACGGTATTTTCATAAGTTTTAAGTTGCCCCTAGCAAAGATACTTTTCCCAGATGTATTTCAAATTTAAAAAATGTAACATTGCATAAGACTTTTACGTTAGGATAGCAAAGGATCATGGGAAATATCACAAAATGGCGACTTCCATGTAGCAAAATGTTTCAATTAATAGGACCATTTATGTTTCTATTAATAGGCATGCTACCGGACTGTTCATATGTGATTGATTGCTGATGGAATATAGAAATTTCATGCGTATCCAGGGCCCTTAGATAATTATGTAAATCATGGATTTTCTTTTCTTTTATACAACATTAGCAAGATTGTATAATGAGGTTGTGTATATCTAATTTTGCAGAAATTTTGTAAACAAATGTGGAAATTTATATTTAAGCTATCCTTTGAAGATTATCTCACAAATTATACTCCTGGATGTTGGCATTACTCTTAACCACTTAACAGCTAGAAGAACATTTTTCAAATTTATTGTGCCAGTGTGCGGTTCAGTACTGTCACTTTCGATCATTTGCATATTTTTCACGCTGGAAATCCCTGAAAGACAGTGTTTGATGCAAACAAAAGTTGATCGCATCTTTAATTTGTATATACTGTGTCGAGTTTTGCATTTTTCACACCTTTTAAAAAAGGTGCTTTCCTGATGTGTCATTATGAATATTTCCGTTGTATTAGTATTCACGAATATTTATAAACGAAACATAGGACACTCATTATGTTATTTGCACTATATTGTACTGCATCGATAGGCCTAATACAGTGATACTGCATTGTATTTAAAGGAAAACTCCCATAAATATCTTCAGAAGTGAAAGCCGCCGTCCTGGTAACGTCACTTCCGGTTTCAATTTCCTCTATTGATCGCGAGAAATCTGCGATGTTATTGATCACACATCCACCGGACGGAACATAGTGACCTACATGCGTTGTCGATAACATCATAGATTTCTCACAATCAATAAGGAAATTGAAAACCGGAAGTGACGTTACCATCACGGCGGCGTTCACTTCCGAATGGGACGATACCGATACCTAGGATCTTTCAGATCCTCAAAACTAAGGATTTTAGCGAAACAACGGAGGCTGTCGTTTACCCACAATGTACCATGCGTCCTATAAAGTTTTAAAGGCCTTAGCCATAAGTTTTCTTCAGCAAGTAAGAGACAGTGTTTTTCAAAACATTTTTGTTTTCTTTCTCATTTCTACCGGAAGGTGTTTTTGTTTTTGGGTGGGGGGTTGGGGTGGGACAATTAAGTCAAAATGGAAGTTAACTTTCTGTAATGAGAAACTTATAATGATATCTAGGTTTAATTAATTAATAAAGGCCATCAGTGCAGCATACGTTGCTGGTAGCCGATAGGGTGTCAACTTTCTAAGCAAAGATAAATACAAATCTATAAAATATTTGCAAAAAGCAGCATAATTTCACTATATCTCACAATTTTTCAACCCGTCCCTTATGCTCGGCCTGCTTTATTGTGCCTCCCAATTTAGAAATTCCTGGTTCATCGGCTTGCTTGGATACCACGCTTACTTCAAGCACTTGTTATACACAACACGCAATATATAACAAGATTATACCAAAGAGGTCCATGTTATGCCTCTGATCGAACTCAAGTTTCTTGTGCTAATTGAACGCAATTGGTTACCAAGACCAACACCACATCGATCACCGTTTACGTGCATGCGCCGTATCAGTAATTTTAATAAAAATCCTATCACTTCTTTCATCCATCTCGTTCCTTCCAGGAAACTATGGTACAAGTGGATACAACGCCTTCAAGAATCTTGCCAAGGAAGCAGGAATCTGCCTGGCATCATCCAAGGAGATAGCTGATGGGGCAAATTATGAGGACTACGATAAGGTTCTTGACGATTTATTGCAGACTGAAGGCGTCAAAGTCGTCGTGTGTTTCTGTGAAGGACACACCGTCAGGCAACTCTTGAATGCAACAAAGAGGAGGAATTTGACCTTCAAGGATCGATTTGTCTTCATTGGAAGGTACGGTAAATCTTCGGTTTTAAACCAGAGAGCGCAGGCGGAGGATAGGGTCCCTCTCTCCCATCGGAAACCTCTAGCCCCATACTGCCATAACAGAACATATTGAATGAAACTGGTAGATTTCTCAATTCTTATAGCACGCCTGTTGGGAAGGCTACGGGTAAATCATCCATGGCAGCATGGCGCCACCCATTTTGATGGTTGAATATCGTCGCCTTCTTCAGCTCTTTAAGACAATAAAATTCAACAGCAATGACCTGTTTACAACCGCAGACAAAATCTAACCGAAATATCATGACTGTAAAAATACATTGATATCTCGTTTCGTTCTGGAGTCATCGCATTCACCTCTTAAAGGCTGTGAAAGTATTTTATTGAAAAATTCACACCTTTAATTACTAAATTTTTTCAAATTTCTTCCGATAGGAAATCAAAGCTACTTTACTAAAGGGTTTTAATACTCTTTTGAAATATCCGAAGATAATAAGTATGAAATCTCAATAATTATTCCAATTGAATACTCAAAGAAAGAGTCAGCAACAACCCTTATTGTTGCCGGGGTCGAGTGCTTTAAACTTCTGTCAAATTCTCATTAATTGCAACCCCTTCCTGTTATGGCTGGCTCGCAACTGCTTGAAATTCTTTTACAAACCAGAAATTCAAACATATAATTCATTTTCTTAACGTTACTTATTGTACAGTTTTATATATTTTATGCATGATACTTACTTTCAACCAATTTTGAATTCGCTCCAAATAATTTTTATCGACAGACTATTTTCACACTTTTATTTACATCACCACCCAAAACAAAGACATATTTCTGTGTGAGTATGTAAAACTGTGTGTGTGAAACCATTTTCCACATTGCCCAGTTTTCTGTCATCAGGCCATGCCGACCTGATGACTTTTAGCTGAAAATAATTGATCCGTGCTACATTTATCATAGTCTCAACGAGGTTCATGTAAGAGGATGCAGTTTTCTACAAGTTTTCATTTATTTATTACGTATGAACATCTTCTGATCTCTTAGGGAGCTCCGTCTCAAGTGCCAAAGAAGGATTTTGACTCGGTGGTGAAAAAATCCTATATTTGGTCAAATCCCTCGAGCCTTCATTCAATGATAAGTATTCTTTTCTTGGAAGATGCTCTTATTGTGCTAGTGACACTTCCTAGTCTGGCAGAGATTGCCAAAAATAGGTAGAGTGTAACATTCTAAAAGGGTCTTAAAAGATTAGGATTAGTGAGCAGAAATTGTCTATGATAAAGGACAAACATGCAATCAGAACTGTGCTCGGCCTACTGTTATAACTTGTTCAGTTCAGGATGAATTGAATTTGAACGTTGTAACAAATTTGTATGAAAACGGCTGGTGTAGAAAATCTACTGTAGATAATGTATTTCACACCCCCACTTAACTTACAAAATTCGGCATATTTTTGCATGAAAATTCAAAAAGGCTTAAAACTATCAACTTTAACTGTGTGACAAATTTTGATTAAATGTTCCCTCCTTTCCGTCATCTTTTGATAGATTCAATCGATAATATTGCTTCTATCCATGCCCTTAAATTTTTAATGAGAGACGTGAATTCATCGCCACTTTTATATCTGAGAAATGAAATTTAATCCTTTGCTCATATTGCAACTGAGCAGCAACTTTCATTTGTCCTGTAGTCATAACTCATTCCCCTTACACGTTTTTCATAACATTTGATTAGAATTTGAAACATTAATTAGGATTATCTTAATTATGTTTTTGTTCTTCTTGATTTTGTTCATGATCCGAGAGAGAATGACTGTAGGTTTTGTATTTTGTGTAATTTCACTGTTAATTTATTGAAGAATCATTTGAATAACAAGCTAAGTAGGCTGCAAAATAAATCAATTGCAACTTGTGCATTAGGATCCTGGAAGCAAATTAGAAAAAAAGTAATGCTCAAACCTGGAGCTTAAACTCCAGAAATTATCAGCTACAAGCAAAAAATTATGGTAGATTATATGTTAACACGATATCTGGCCGTTAACTCTTACTCTACCACGCGGCGATATTATCACCGTTTTGGGTGCCTCGTCTTTGACCCCGCCTCCCAAGCGCGTTTTCAAAAAGTGCTGGTAGAGTAAGGCTTAATCGCGACAAGTATGCCAACGCAAAAATGTGGGCCGCATGGTCCTAGTGGGCGGCCCACTGGATCACTAAAGCAGAACGAGCCCGACTCTCCTGCTCGGAAGAGAGAAAACCCTTCAATAATCATCCTGTGTTTTACCCTTACTCTACCACGCGGCGATATTATCGCCGTTTTGGGTGCCCCATATTTGACCCCGCCTCCCAAACGCTTTAAAAAAAAAGAGCTGGTAGAGTAAGGGTTAAACGTGTTAAACATATATAGCCTTCTAAAGTTCTGAGATTTCCCGCTTGTTGAGTACTTTTTATTTTCCAATTTTACCCACAACAAGGAATAAAGCATGCAAGCGGGGACAGAGAATGTAAACTCTTTGAGTCCCATGTTCACCTCATCAACTGATCAAGTGTAATAGCTTCGTTGTCTAGAATGAATCTAGGGTATGACTTTTAATTCAATGTACTACATTTCCTTCATTGCCTCTGTCTTCGAGATCATTCAACCATGCCATATATCCAGCATTTATATTCCCAAGTGGGGACATTCTGGTCCGCATATAAGTGCGCATGCACCCCTGTGCCTTACAAGTGGGATTGTTTTTCTTTTAAAAAAAGTGTGTAAATACAATAAAATACAGTAATACAGCTTTTTGATGATTTTTTTTGTGTCGATGAAAGCTTTGGGCTCTGAATGTATTTGAAAGTATTCTCAGAAGAAAAACGAAATCGGCGACAAGCATGTTAAAGTCAGTCACAATTTTTAAACATTTCAGCATTGTGACTAATTGGTGAAGTGTTAAGGTAAAGCATGCAATGCCGCCTTTCTTACAGAGGGACGCATCGCCAAATTCAACTTTTTTCCCAGTTTTTTAAACTGACGTTCTTTGCTTTCTCAAGAATTTTTGGGTATCGAACTTAAAAATAAAATACCTGTTATGAAACTGACTTATGGCATCCACTTTTGGCTATTTCTTGCGAATAATGCCCGGCTTGCATAACATTTTGATACAAAAATGCCAACCTACAAGCAGATTATTTTTCATTTTTGTATGTTCTTGCATCCCACGCTTTTTTAGTTTTCGGGTCGTAGGTTTTCACACCATTCTTGTACGTTTGTCTCAATACTACGTCTCACAAATGTTCCATTTTCAGCGTCCCGTATGGTGGGGGTGTCACAATCGATTTACATTCTATTTCATTTTTTTCGTGATTTAGGGCAAAACATAATGTTGCACGACATTTTCGTTGATTATTCCGGCACTAGAGATTTTAATTAAATTAATCCTTCCGAACAATACGTGAAAATCCGAATCTATTCTTCATTTGTCAAATGTAAAAACTAAAAATTTGTTTATGAATAATTATACGTGAGAAAATTACTTAAACATAACTTGATTAAAGCAGCAAATAAGATTAAGATCTTACTAGACTATATAGCCTACTTCAGTACTTTGAATAGAAATGACGTGAGTTTGAAGCGCAAGGGAGATTTATTTTCCACTTCTAGGGATCTTGAGGAGTTGAGATTCTATACGCAATTAACAGAACACTTTTAATTAATTACTGTGTATTCACGTACATAGTGTTGGTAGACTCTGAATCGGCATTGCCCTTCATGCTAATAGACCCATTATTCCTCGACCGTTTAGGAAAAATCATTAAAAATCATTTTTTATTGAATTTTCAATATCGAGTTTTCAATATATTCCGATCGGCATTCTACACGTCATTCGTCATCTCACATTTCCCCCAAATAGACCTAAATGTATATGTTGAATATAATATAAAAGATATCTTTTGTTATTTTCAAGTGATGGATGGGCAAATCGTAAGGAGATTTCCGATGGCTTCGAGGAGCAGGCCCAGGGCAGCATCACCATCAAACCACGAACAACAGAATACGAACCCTTCGATGACTACTACTTTAATCTGGATCCACGAAATAATTCCATAAACCCATGGTTCCGTGACTTCTGGGAGCAAAAGTTCAAGTGCCGATTGAGCGAAACCCCTGGTAATGAAAAGGAAAAGTGTAAGGTGGGTACAACGCGCATTATACAGTTGTATACCGTTATATAAGATACATTGGCGTAAAGGGCCAAACCGGACGCAGTACACAGTGAGCGACATTTTCAACAAACTTGGATAAAAAGAAAATTGAAAGAAACGTTTTGACCTCTCTATCGTACATGAAACATCATGATATGAACTTTCAGATAATCAAACAATATTTGATCTAAAGGGCGTTTTACGATCTTCTAAAGCGATTTGTGATAACGAAAGGGACGGCATCTCAAAATCATGTACTTATTGTTTCCCGTCAATGCTATTGTGGGCATAGCTGTCTTTCATGTGCGGACATCGATCTCCCACACTTTGAAGCAGGAGTGGTCATAATTCTCTTTAACTTTATGAAACAGAATTACCACCCAGCTTACAGATGTGGTAAAAATGTAAACGTCTTTGTCACAGTCAGTTCTTCTCCGGCAAAAAATGTTGGAGAGGATCAAAATGCAAAGAATTTTTGTAAGAAATTAGAGAAGCATTTTCATTTATTTGTAAACTAAATTTTTGTAATTCACGAAACTGTAAAAGGTAAATATATAATTGAATTTGAGCTCTTTCTGTGGTTTTTAATAACCTGAATCTCAACCAGGTAAAAAGGTCTATAAAGAGCTAACTCAATCAATTAAATGAACCTGCATTTGAGATAAGTAACTGTTTTTGTTTTTCACTTTTATCAACAAATTCTTAATGACTGACTTTAATCAGTTCATTGAATACTTTATCCATTTATTCCCCCTTTTCTCTAGAAAGTTTGACACTTCGGGACAACTACCAACAGGACACGAAGATGGGCTCAGTTGTGGATGCTATCAAAACCCTTGCCCATGGATTGGACAGTATGTACAAACGTTACTGCCCCAATCATACTTTATGTTCAGCCTTTGAACGACCAGATGGTAGAGTCTTGTTAAAACATCTTTACAACATCTCAATCAACGGAACCTCCGGTGACATCATCAAGTTCAATAAGAATGGAGATCCATCCGGAAGGTGATACAATCATTTTCTGCAATCCTTTTTTCTACAATTATCTTTTATTCACTGTTTTCACTGCTAGCAAAAACTATAAAAAGAACTAAAATGTTGAAGAAAGCATTGAAATGTTTATTCCGATAAGGATGCATTTAAGTTTATAGTTCTGTCTCGTTTGTGTAGAAACGACTGAAAGCAGACTAGTTGTTACATCTTATCCTCACATTTCTTGATTTATTTCGTTGTACTTTTTGTGATATTTTGTGGCTCAGAAACCATTGGATATGTCAGGAACTTAGTAAAACAGTAAACTGGTAAAATAACTACAATATTCCATCTCAAGAAATTTAAAGAAAAATTCCAGTTAGTAAAATAGGAAAGTGAGGATAGGGCGGCAGTCTTATACAGTGGACTCCTCACCAGTCATTCTCCACAACTGAGATTTTAATATCACTTGAACGGAATCAGATGTTGAAGTAGTTTCTCCACCATTTTGTTTCTTTATGGCGTCCTCTTTCACATAAGAATTACTTGCTTGACCACTGAACTTATAAGCCTTTGAAATGTAGTCTACGCGCGGGTCCGTAACCCCACCTTTTCAGAAATAACGTTTTCAAGGTACTTTTCTTCCTCCACCATTTTGTTTCTTTATAGCGTCCTCTTTCACATAAGAATTACTTGCTTGACCACTGAACTTATAAGCCTTTAAAATGTAGCCTACGCGCGGATCCGTAACCCCACCTTTTAGGAAATATTGTTTTCAAGGCACTTTTCCTCAATTCTTAACATAAACAGTAATAATTTTCCTCCCTCCTCCCCCCTCCCCCCCCCCCTCCCTTCCCTTCTAAAACTTTTTTGGACGTTGAATTTGATCAGCTACAATCATCCGATCAGGGAGTTACATTGCCATGTTCTGACTGACAAAACATTTTACCGAAAATTCTCGTCATGTGTAACAATCAAAGAGAAACATGATCGCCGTCTTATTTCTGTCATTCAGAGGTCGAAACGCGCCCTCACATTTTTCAACAATTCATTTTGCGGACAAATCTTCCAAATCATTGTTCTCCATATACGGTAATATTTCCAAATTTGGGGGGCCATTTGGCCCATTTTCAGCACCTTCTGATTTTTTTGCACCCATTTTACCCACCAGTTTTTAACATCCTCTGCCGCTTCTGGCAATATATTTGGGAAAATGCGATATTGGGAGAAATGCGTTATTGCAAATATTGCTATTGTGTCTTTTTATAAAGTCAATTCATGAATATTCAAACAATTTAATTTGCATATAGGTATGATTTGTACCACATTGACCGCCGATCGGATGATGAGGAGTTTGAGTACCTCAACATAGGTGAATGGTCTGACGGGAATCTCGTCTTGAACGACTCGGAACTTTATTGGAATAAAGAATCACGTGACCCAGTGACGTCATTTTGCAGTAAACCATGCAAGCAAGGACAACGGAAGGTAGGTATACTTTTTTACTGTTGATCAGTCCGGTCTACACTACCGATCAAGATTTCATATCTATCATGGGTCATATTTATTATTTAACATGCATCTTGTATTGTTTTATACTTTTATCATGATTTTATTCAAAGTAATATTTCATTGAATTTATATGACAGAGGACTATTAAAGTATTAGTTCAGTGATCAAGCCAGTTCATCTTACATGAAAGGTGATTTTGAAAGAAAGAAAACGGTGCAAAAAGCATTCAGAAATCTGATTCCGTTAAGGAGATATTAAAGTTTATAGTCCTGCATCCTGTTCTACTGAGGGCAAATGGGATCAAGTCCGTGCAACTTTCACCACAACTTGTCGAGAGGTGCTTGAATATAGAAGACGCAACTTTAAAAGCTGGTTGTTGGAAGACACAAGCAGTAAGATTAAAGACAGAAGGCACACCAAGCTAAAACTGGAACAGGAAAAGACGAGAACCAGGAAGCGGTAGTTACAGGACGAGTATAGCACACAGGACAGAGAGGTAAAGAAAGGTGCTGGGAGAGACAATCTGGCAACACAGGCGCAGGAGGCTGCAGAAAGGAATGATTTGAAAATGCTATACATGCTATACAACATCACCCAACAACTTTAAGGACGGAAGGCCAAAACCAACAAACCTGTGTATGGTTTAGACGGGCAAATTTTGAGCAAGCCTGTGGACCAATTAAACCACTGGAAGGAGCATTTTGCAACTTTACTGAATTGCACACCTGTGGAGAACCCTCCAGATACTAAAAAAAAGGTGAGGATCTAGAGGTCAACATAGGGCCAGTCACAAATGAAGATATTCAGTGTGCCATTAGAATGACAATAAGTGGTAAATCCCCAGGCTTGGACAACATCCCACCAAAAGCGCTGAAGGCAGATCCTTTCACTGCAGCGGAGACCTTGCATGACTTAGTAAATTTTGCATGGGAGAGTGAAGATGTACCAGAAGAGTGGACCAAGGGACTCATTGTAAAAGTTCCCAAAAAAGGAGACCTCAGCAATTGGCAAAACTTGAGAGGGAATCAATTTTTTTCAGTACCAAGCAAAATACTGTGTAGGGTAGTGCTTGAAAGAATCAGGACCGCCATTAACTCAAAAATGAGGATTGAACAGGCAGGTTTCCGGCCCGGACGCTCCAGATACCTCCACATGTACTGACCAGATAGCCAGAAATCTGATTCCGTTAAGGAGATGTTGAAGTTTATAGTCCTGCATCCTGTTCTACTCAGGGCAAATAGGATCAAATCCGTGCAGCTTTCACCACAACTTGTGGAGAGGTGCTAGGATATAGGATATAGTGTGGACTCAGGATCATTATCCATTGTATGACAACTTTGAGATTTCAAGAAGGCAAGGCCGCAAGAAGACAAGGCCTCAATATGGCTCATTTTTAGACATTGTGGTATCCCACAGAAAGGTGTGAACATCATCAAGAGCTTTTACAGAGACACAACTTGTCAGGTCATCCACAATAATACACTTACTCAACCTTTTCTGGTAAAAACAAGTGTACGTCAAGGTTGTCTCTTATCCCTCTCTCACTGATAATTGACTGGGTGGTGAAGACTGCAATGAACCAACATCAAGGAACACAATGGACACTGCAAAGGAAATTAAAAGACCTAGATTTTACAGATGACATCAGTGTATCATCACACATATATCATCATAGCCAATCTAAGACCCAAAGGTTACACACCGTGGCTCAACTTACAGAAATACAGATAAATTGTGATAATACCAAGAACCTCTGCTTAAATGCCAGAGTGAATACACCCATCCTGCTTCACGAAAACGCTATTGAAGATGTCAACAAATTTTCCTATCTAGGCAGCATTGTCAGCAAGATTAGAGGAACTGAGGAAGATGTCAAAGCACGATTAGCCAAAGCAAGACATGCCTTCACAATTCTTAGACCTGTTTGGAGAAATGCCCACATCAGCATGAACAACAAAACAAAAACCTGTTCCACTCAAATGTACAGTCCATTCTTTTATATGGATCTGAAACCTGAAAACACACTAAGGAGATTGAGCTCAAACTACAGGTCTTCATAAATACCTGTCTGTGTAGAATTATTGAAATACGTTGGCCAGACAGAATTTCAAATTAGGAACTTTGGCATGTTATAAAACAAAGCCCCATTCTCAATACTGTTCAAGAGCGCAAATAGAAGTGGAATGGACGCACTTTACGCATGAGCCAATCCAGCATTACAAGGCATGCTCTTGAATGGAACCCTCGGGGCAAGCGTAGAAGAGGCAAGCTAGTAATGACCTGAAGGCGATCCCTCGAAAACTGGTACTTGACCAAAGGAGATGGAGAACTGCAGTGAAGGCACTATGTTCCACTGGAAATTAAGAAGTAAGTCAAGTAAGTCATCATTTGCATAGAAAAGACTGAAACCATACTAGTTGAGACTTTCAGACTAGTTGATCAATCAGTCTAGTTGAGACAATCAGACTAGTTGAGACAATCAGACTAGTTGAGACAATTAGACTAGTTGAGACAATCAGACTAGTTGAGACAATCAGACTACTTGAGGTATCACATCCTCAGATTCCTCCAAGTCTTTTGGTACTTTATTATATTTTACTAAGTCTACTGTGGAAGACTGGCACCCTCGTGCTTACATTCTTAACAATTGTTAATACTTTTAAAGAAAATTTATCTAACTTTTTTCCTATTTGATTTTTTGTATAGCTATTTTTAAGTGGTAAATTTTAATTTCCCATACTAGATTTTGTTTTGACTACTTCACTGACATATCCAATGATTTTTAAGCCACAAAATTGCAGGACAAAATATGATAGAATACATAAAGACTTTGAGGACTCTGAGGCTACGACGTCACAACTAATCTGATTTCAGTTGTTTCTACGCAAATGATACCAAACTTTAAATTTAAATATCTCCTTAATGGAATAAGACTCACCATTTTGTTCCTTTTGAAGCCCTCTTTTATGAACTTGCTTGACCCATGAAGTAATCCTTTAAACAAGCAAATTGGTGAATCTTATTCCGTTTAGCAGTTATCATATTTGAAAGATTTTACCAGTGTGTTGAAAAGTGACTAATGCAGTATGCAACTGATGTCATACTTGCAGATCCAAGACATTTCTTAATGTATTTCTATGAAAGAAAGACATAGTTTTTTTTTTTTTTTTTTTAAGTACAAGGTGCATGAGCAGATATGCAAACCATGTTCTTGTTAAGTGCAGGTTCAGCCCCGTCTCAAAACTGACAAAAGTGTTTGCAATAATTTAACAGAGGCGATTAGTTTTAAAGAAATGCATGCAAATTGTGTTGGGTGTGCACGTATGACACAAGGTCACTACAACGTTGATGAAATCTTTGAAATATAATAACTTCTAACGGAATAGATATCCTAATGGTTTTACACTAATTTGTTTCTTTAATGCTCCTCTATAATTTAAAATG
>JAIGNY010002337.1:812500-825000 GCA_020152595.1 Chiridota heheva
TTATTATCAGCACTTGTTTTGACAGAGTGGCCCATTCGACACATCGTTGATCTTCTATGGGGTCATGTATAGTAGATAACACATTATAATTTCATAAACAAAAGCAAAGATATATGTAGATATATTATTATAATATTTAAAAACGCACAAATGCAGGTAAGGCAAAATGAGAAAAATACTAGCTGCTGTTATCACTCAGAGAATAAGAAACGTAGGATTATTATAAAACTATCTGAACTAGATCATTTCAAACCGATTTTTGCCTAACGTGATTACTTCAGTACTTCTACCAATCACATGCTAGGGAATTTCCCCGCTGCCTCCCAACCAAGTAGCCGCAGTTACTGAAGGAAATGCTGTAAGAAACAATATGCGCGCGTATTAACTTCATGTATTACGCACGTAGGATTAGCATTTGATTTGTCATGCTTTTGGTCCCATACGTGAATTGAAAAAATAGGTCACACGCGCCATAGCAACGCGGGGACTAGGTGGGGGCAAATAAACCTCAAATCCACAAGTTTTGATCCATTTATGGCACTTCTCCGGATCTTTAAAACTTTTAACGAAAGAAATAAACAAAATTCCGTTTGCTAATTATTCCGGGTAACGGGAATCGGATTTACAAAGCCCGTAGCGGGCCCGTAAGCGCAAGGTTTGTTCACCAACTTGTCATCACTCGGTCTGTACATGCCCTTTTTTTTTTTTTAGTGCAGCATATGCATTGACTGCATGAGCACGCGCCGCTAGCAAGATGTAATGTACCAGTACCGCGTGGGATTTTTGCCCCACTTGGTTACGCAGATTTTGTTGCTAGGAAAATTCGTTCTGTGATAAGTTGAAAAAGTTGTCAATCATCTAAACGGGACAGGTTAATTGTGCACACGACCAAGAATCCCCTAGTATTTGATTGGTCGATTAGATTCTACACGATTGGTCCAATGTGGACACGTAGATTTCGGCCATTTTAAATTATTTTGTTTAGTTTTCAGGAACTTTCCGACTCAGATTTGAAAAGGTCTTTACCTGAGCATATTTTTAATTAAAAACATTGACAGATTGAGTCATGAATATCAAATTGACACCCACATACTTGTTTTTATCGTTTTGTAGCTTGTGAGGAAATCGTAGTGGAGTACATGAAATGGAGTGACAGCCAAGCAATCATCGCCGTCGCCTTAGCCCTTCTTGGCCTCATTTGCACTGCCTTTGTCATCATAACATTCTTTCGCTACAACAATACTCCAATTGTCAAGGCATCCAGTCGCGAAAATAGTTACATCCTTTTATTTGGAATCCTTTTGTGCTATGGTATAACATTTCCGTTCGTAGCGAAGCCTACACCCTTTGTTTGCTATGTCCAACGAATAGGCTTAGGCCTTAGCTTTTGTTTATGCTACTCAGCATTAGTAGTAAGGACTAACCGAATGGCGCGGATATTAGCTGGAAGTAAGAAAAAGATTTTAACACGTAAGCCACGCTTTCTGGGCTCAACGGCACAGGTTGTAATGACACTAATGGCGATAAGTGTTGAGGTCACTATAATAGTAGCCATGTTGATAGTAGAACCACCTGATGTTTATCACGAATACGACCGCCGTAGACTGATTTGCAGATCTTCAAACAATGCCATTATTGCTCCTCTTGGATATGATGCATTTCTCGTGGGATTGTGTACTTTATTTGCTTTTAAAACTAGGAATCTGCCAGAAAATTTCAACGAAGCCAAGTATATTGCCTTTACTATGTACACGACTTGTGTAGTATGGCTTGCTTTTGTCCCATTATATGTAACCGTAGATGATATGAGAGAAATTGTTGTCTGTTTTGCTGTCAGTATAAGTGCATCTGTTGCGTTGGGCTGCCTTTTCTTTCCGAAGACATATATAATATTGTTTAAGCCTGAAAAGAACAGGCGGAGTTCCATGACCACATCAACTATTGTGCGCATGCACGTTGGAAGCTTCTATGATTCGTCGTACAGCAGCAACAATGGAAATTTTGATATAAGCAGGTACTTTGAAATGTTTTTATTCAGGATATTATACTAATGGTCAAGGCAGATTCTCGGTGCGTTGTCGAAAGTATCAATTGTGCCGTTTGTGCGCCATACATTGAGGTATTTTAAACACATGCACATTCATTTCTTGACATTCCTCCTATGTTTACATATCGACTACAGTTCGAAAACCGAAAAGGAAAACATTACATTTGGTTCATTTTGTGTCTTATATCAGCATGTTCCCTTTAGCTTTATTTCTAAATTGTGCTATCTTCTATCACACAAAGTTGATCATTTTATTGATCTCTGCAAATCAACGAAAATATAATGACATATCGACTACAGTTCGAAAACCAAAATAGGGAAACTTTACATTTGGTCCATTTTGTGTCTTATATCAGCATGTTCTCTTTAACTCTATTTTTGAATTGTGCTGTCTTCTAACACACGAAGTTGATCATTTCATTGATCTCTGCAAATCAACGAAAATATAGCAAGATATATGAAACGTTAACACTTTTGTCTCATAATCTATACCGAATGACCAACAATTCTCGTTCGAAAATAAGGGCGTAGCATTATGGGGTCCCTAGATGGGATGAATACTTATATAAATCGAAAGTGACGCAGATACGTATTACCTTTCGTGCTATTACACTTACTGCTTCAAAGATGGCAGTTGTATGTTAAGTTGTCAACGTTGCACGTCATTCGGCAACAGAACATGCTTTATATGGTACTGAAGATCACCGATTGGTCGAGCGCGATCAAGTGTGCAACAACGCCCATATTTTCGGCCCAGTTCCTCCTCTTCGACATACTTAGTATAACAGACTAGTCCTGTTTAAATATTAAAGAAGCAGAATCCTTTAATGGTGATGGTATTCCACTTTCCTTTCAAAATCTCTATAGGTTGTTTAGCAGACTCATTACACACGTCAGTCTCTTTTATCGAGCTTGTAATCGGAGATTCTTAATCCACATAGGAGGCAGTAAAACTACAGGCTGGATTAAATTGGAGCCCGATTTATTAATGTTTGATACATCGTTTTGTTACATCGTTTGCACAAGATTTCGAGAGAAACCTGGATTCTAATCTTAAGAATCATTTCCATACCTCCAGGAAATTCTAGAAAAAAGAATTTCCTGGGAAGTGACACAAGTTTTTGGTTACTAACTGAAACAAAGTTTTAATTGTCAACAATGCTATTTTTACACAAAAATTACAGGACAGTATCCACTAAAGCCACTCTATAAAATAATTGTGTTAATAACACTTTAGGTGTTCCAAATTGGTAACGGTATTTGGCTTACCAAATACACTGATTTAATCCCTATTTTTTAAATGGAAATGGTAAACTATTCTTGTGACTGGAATGGAATGATCTGTTCATCACTCCTTGCAGTGTGTGAAATTTTTTCCAAAAGCATTTGCAACATGTTGATCAATGACCACCTCAATCATATTAAACATCCTTACTTTAAAGATCTAAGTAATACGCAAAATATAGATTTTCCAGGATTGAATACTGGGTGTATATTTCTGTCTTTAATTTCATAAGAAATCTCATCTCATACACTCCAACCTTTAAACACCCACTGACCACACCCCTAATTGGAACCCCGAGAAGGCTGACTGGCCCCCTTTTGAAACCCTCTGTGACTCGCACCTCTCCCCCATCTCCTCGAAGATGAGTATCCCATGTCAAACGTCACTTATATCCTTATCAACATCGCCACCTGCTCAATTCCCAAAACCTCCAAACCCCCAAATCATCCCCCAACCCCTGCTTCTCTGATGATTACAAAACCGCCATCAAGAACAGGAAAAGAGCCCTCAGGCACTTTAAAACTAACCCGACCACCCATAACCTCAACCACTTTCGCATCAGCCGTGCCAAGGTCAGGCGCACTATCAGGGACAGTGAAACCAACACTTTTAACAGCTTTATCTCTTCTCTCGCCACCAACACCCCCACTAAGAAGATTTGGAGAATGGTTAAAAGCTTCCACGGCAGAATAGGAAAATCTCCCATCTCCCATCTCTCTTGGAATGGTGACCGTCTCACCGCAAAAAAGGACATCGTTAACCACCTCGCCGCCTCTTTCAGCAACATCTCCTCCTCGACTAACTACTCCAATGCTTTCAAAACCAAAAAAAGCTTGCGATGAAGCCCGGAGAATCACTTTTCCCTCCGACAACTCCGAAAGCTACAACACCCCTCTCACCCTTTCTGATTTACACCAAGCCATCCACGACGCTGGCTGCACCTCCAAGGGCCCATATAACATCCCCTACCAGTTCTTAAAACACCTCCCCATAAAGGCCACCACTCACCATCTTCAACCACATTTGGTCCTCACACTCCTTTCCCTTTATCTAGAGGACAGCTATTGTCATCCCCGTCCTTAAACTGGGGAAGGACGGTACCGACCCCTCCAGCTACCGACCCATTGCCCTCACCTGCTGTCTCTGTACAATTATGGAAAGGATCATTAATCAGAGACTAACTGGTTCCTTGAGACCAACAAAATCCTCTTCCCTCACCAAAGCGGCTTCCGAAAACGTCGCAATACCCTAGACCAGTTAATTACGCTCGACAACGCTATCCGAAAATCCTTTGCAAAAAAGGAACAACTCATTGCCATATTTTGTGACCTCGAGAAAGCTTTCGACAGTACTTGGAAATACGGCATTACCCGCAAACTTCACACCATCGGCCTCAGGAACATCTCCTCCTCTTTATTCAAAAGTTCCTCTCACCCAGGCAGTTCTAAACTCGTATTGACTGGCCACACCCTCTCCAACCCGTACCCTCAGGAAGTGGGCGTCCCCCAGGGTAGCATCCTTTCTCCCACTCTCTTCAGCCTGAACATTAGTGACATCGCGAATAGCCTTGCCCTCAACATCAAACGTACCCTCTACGTGGATGACTTCACCATCTTCTACTCCCCCTAGCTTTCCTATTGTTTAAAATAAGCTCCAAATCAGTCTCAACCAGCTGCAAGTCTGGAGCAACAGTAATGGTTCTAAATTCTCCAAAGACAAGACAGTCTGCATGCACTTTTGTCATTTCGACAACCTACACCCCAACCCGAACTTTGTGCTCAATGGTAATCACATCCCTAAAGTTAAACACACACAGTTCCTGGGTCTGACTCTAGACCCCAAGCTCACCTACAAGCAATACGTCACCAACCTGAAACTAAAATGCAACAGCTCCCTCAACATCCTCCGACTCCTCTCCAACACCACTTGGGGAGCAAACCGCTAAGCTCTCCTCAAAATTTTCAGGCTCACCATTCGTGCCAAGCTTGACTATGGCAATATTGTCTACTCTGTCGCTCACAACTCATACTTCAACCACATCAACACCATCCAAAATAAAGCCCTCAGGCTTTGTCTAAGTGCCTACAGGACCTCCCCAATCACCAGCCTTCATGTTGAAGCCAACGAACCTCCCTTTCTACTTAGATGTAGAAAGCTTGGCCTGTCCTATGCTTTTAGAGTCCTCACTAACACCCAGAACCCTGTTTACAACCTCATTAGGCAGTTAGGTACCCCAATTTCTCCACCCTCTTTTCTAGGTCTAAAACTCCATCCCCTCCCTTCAGCTTACGCATTAAATCAGACCTCTTCCATCTCGGCATTGGCCCTGCCACTCTCGGCATCTACTCCTGGCCCACTTTTCCTCCTTGGAAGGACCTCTCCACTCATCACAAATCTCAAACCCACCCTAACCTCTTCATCAATCTTTACAACCAAATCAAAAACCAACTCTCAAATTACACCTCCATCTATATTGATGGCTCCAAGGAAGGCAACAAGACAGCTGCTGCTGCCTTCATCCAAGACATTACCCTCAGTAGCAGACTTCCCGACTACTCATCCATCTTCTCAGCTGAGGCTAAGGCCATTTCCCCCGCCCTCAATTTTATTGAGTACTCTCCACTCAGCCACTTTGCCATTTTCTCCGACTCAAAGGCTGTTCTTACTTCTTTACTCAATCTTAAATGAAATAACCTCACATGCCACCTCCTCCTCCTGAAACTCCTTTCTCCCACCCTCTGCAGGAAAAGTTTTTTTTTTTTTTTTTCTGCTGGAGACCCAGCCATGTTGGCATCCCTGGCAATGACAGGGCTGATGCAGCCGCTAAGCTTGCCCTCAACCTCCTTCCTACCCCTTTCCCACACCCTCTCTGACATCAAACCGCTTATCGCTTCCCTTGTTCGTGACCGCTGACAAACCTCATGGAACTCCCAAATTGATAACAAACTCCAAGTCATCCAGCCCACAATTCCGATCAGATCCACTATCAACAACCTCTCTCGTATCGACAACCTTCATATTACCCGTCTTAGAATTGGTCACACCCACCTCACTCACTCCCACCTCCTTATTGGCTCCCCCCAACCACTCTGCAACAATTGCCACAGCACCCTCACAATCCATCACGTTCTCCTTGATTGCCCCATGTACAACCTTCCCAGAGCTTCCCTCGCTCCCCACAACTCAATTGCTGAGTTCTTCCAAAAAAATCCTCCGGATAAAATTATCTCCTTCCTTCATCATGCTTCCCTCTGCAACCATATTTAATTCTCCACTTCCTCCCCCTTTCTACTTTGTTTTTGTCTCACCCATGCACCTCCTCTCTCGATCACAGCTTTCTGACTTTTTGTTCTTGAATTTCTCCCATTCTCTCCTTGTTTCCTTTCCTTCCTACCTCTAGAATGATCTGACCTCTCAGGCACAATTTGACCCTCGTTGTCGTGGTGCCGTTAAGCCCCATCAAACAAAACAAACATAAGAAATACAAATCCAAATTTCATGAACACCATTTGTCACATAAGATTAGAGTTCTTACCCTGCTTGGCGTTAATTTGTGCCCTGACTCCTTAGTGCAGAACTTGAATGTTTTACGAGCGTATACGGCGCACTTTATCAAAACATACCAGATAGGTTAAAAAATTTGATGAGCCGCCAAGGAAAGAGAAGCAAATAAA
This sequence comes from Chiridota heheva, assembly GCA_020152595.1. NCBI lineage: Eukaryota > Metazoa > Echinodermata > Holothuroidea > Apodida > Chiridotidae > Chiridota > Chiridota heheva. The sequence goes on from JAIGNY010002337.1 coordinate 819,507, forward strand.
ACACTTGTTGCCATAAAGCTGTCTGCCTCTCTCGTGAGGGAATAGAATGCTTCGACTTATTGTTTAGAGCATTTTACCTTTAAGAACAAAAACAGAACCCATCAAAAAGAGAAAAACGTATTTGTTGTTTGAATATACATTCAGTGAATTCTCAAGTTACTGCTGTTTTTCTGTGATCTGTAGACAAGGCTCACAAGTCTTCAATTTGTCTTAATAACTGATATGAACGATATCATGTTATTCAACAATATATATTTCCTCTGAGAGCTTTGTGGACTTGCTACCTGATAGTGTTCTAAAAGATTGATGACTTTTCATAGGTTCAAATGTTTTTACTTTTTTCGAAGCAGCAAAGCACTAGGTTTATATTCACCATGTCTCAAATTAGCGGAACTTTCTATGAATACCGCTAAGATGACTACATTCACGTTAAGGTGACGTTAAATCTACAGATAGACAAACATTTACTTCCGCAATAAGATTAATTGGTTGATCGAAAGAGGTCCAAGTTCCCCTTTATCGATCAAGATGATATTTCATTAAACCTTCAAAGTTTGTAAGATAACTATCAAGCTTGCCACGATCACAAGTTTTCCGTAATCTCTGTGGGCTCGTTTTTAAAAATGTGGGGTGAATGCGCCAATGTCGTAAATGCAACTTTTTGTTGTGGAATAGATGCATAGCCTATTATTTAAGCTCACTTTATTCGCCTTTATGGTATGATATATCAAATATTTGCAAAACTTTTACAATAAGTACTTTGCCACAGCTGTTTTGTATTTTGATACAGACATGATATTTTTGCACCCATTTTAATTTCCATGTCTCATTCCTTTGATATTAAGTTCGGTTCACGCTCCCGATCGGAAGATCTCCCAATCGGGAGATTTCTTGTCATTATAAGTCACAATGCATCTTTCCAATAAAAATCTCTCTAAAGAAATACTTAATGGTAATATAGGCTTAGGTCACAGGTAGGAAAAATGCATGCGAAATACTCTCAATTTATTGGTGCAAGAGAACGATACAATTATTTTCTCTATTTTCAGAGTGGATTTTAAAACTTTAGTTACCAGCAAAAGCTCAAATTACACAAGAAAATAGTTCCAGAAATATAAATTTCAGCATAATTTTCCAACTATACAACTTAAGATTAACAGAATTTGAGAGCACAAAAAACATTTTAACGGCTGAAATTGTGAACAATTTAATCTATGGTCACTGCGCGTGTCTCAATCTCTCGATCAGGAGATCTCCCGATCGGGAGTGTGAACCGAACTCATACTACGTGATGAAAACTCATTAAACTTGTTTTATTGTTCCCTGCAGGGAAAAGTTGATCAACACTGGAAGTCTCAGGCGGAAACAAAAACGATGTAATACTTCCTCCTTCTTCTCTTCACTTCGGCGAAGAAGCACTCCTACTCCTGCCACTAACCGGATGAAGGCGTACGAAAGAGATCTCAAGCAACGAAGGAGGATGCCAGTGTACAGATATTCATCTTCTTCACCTCAGCAATCTCCTCCAGTAGAAATTCGGAAAGTTAGCGGGAGAGGAAGCGTCAAGTGGTCGGAGAAAAATCCCGGTAGCAAAAATAAGGGAAAAGAAAGAAATATTCAAGAACAGCATTTAGTGAAAATAGAGGAATGTAAGAATACTCAGTGGCCTTTCGATTCGAAACCGGACTTACAGAAAGATAATTTTAAGGACAGAACTAAAACCGCTAATCCGAGTATAATGAAGGATGCGAAATCCAGATCATTAGATGGTAATAGTTTATTGCAGCAGTCTTTTGGAAGTGATCGAAATTCAACTGCTGGAGGTCAGAACAAACACCTTCATCTTAAAGAAAGCGAGATTCAGATAATTTCTCGCTCTGCGGAAGATATGAGAACACACCACGCTGATAACAGCATCAAGCAAAATAACGCTTTGAATTATTCCTTTTATAATTTGAACAATAGATTGTTTGATTCAGCCGTTCCTGGTATTATATGTGATACTTCAAACACTTTATCATGTAATGAAAATACTTCAAAAGTTAATTCTGATCAGCTGAAATCAAGTAAAACTAATATTGATGGCAATAGCTATGATATAGTTTGTGACCAAACAAAACTGTCTGTGCAACCAAAAGTGCGACATCAAGCTACAACAGAAGAAACATTAAAGCTTATGAGCCCACCTAAATATGAAACAAACAGGAGTTCAAAATCATTACCAGATTTGGAGTATCACTTACCACTTGTCAGGAACGAGGGGAAGGAATCGTCATATGAGGGCGCTGGACAGCTTTCAAATGATGACGATCATGATAATGACTACGATGAATTATTAGATAAATTAGCAGATCTGAGATCATCAGACGTATAAGCATAGCGTTCTCCTGTATGGGAGAGAAGAATCTGTATAAAAGTTTTTTGTTTTTGTTTTCTTGCAGGGGGCTATGCCCATCTTCTCGCTCCGCCCGAATTTTCCACAAAACTTTTAATGAAACCTTGTAATGAAATTCATGAAATGAAATAGCGTATGGAAAGTGAAATTTGTAATTATAAAAAGGAAAGGTCTACAGTCATATTCTTCCCTAATTTGTTGAGTAAGTCGCCTATAGGTCATGTTTGTAGATACTTGTTAATTGTAGATTGCTAATGAACCAATGTCTATCAACGATTGTATGTCGGCTGGTGATGGTGACAGAGTGGAGAAGTAAAATAGTAAGTTACAAAAAGCCTCAAAGCTTTTGAAAAGAACAATTTCTTTTTTGTTTGGAACAAATGTTGAAGGTGAACAGGCGAATGCTTATGAAACAAAGCAAGACTACACTGATCGACGCACATATGAAATTATATGTTTAAACCCTCTCGACAAACACGTGCGACGGCAAAATTGCAACATGTGTAATGCAACCGCGTGCGTCATACAGGTCATACGAGGGTCACAATTGCCATAATCAACTTCTTATATCATCATAGGCGTAGGAGTCAAATTTGATTGGGGAGGGGGTAAATGAAAATTGCCAAAACAATGTGTGCTGCCATGGCATCACTACGCACGAAGCGTCCAGCACCTAACGGCGCGAGATTCAGGGCCCGGCGCGAGATTCAGGGCCCGTTTAAGAGTCCCTGATGGGGTCCAGGGGAAAGCCCATGCGGTTAAGCCCCGGAATTTTTATAGATTCCTTGTTTTTGATGGCCCAAATGACTTCAACTTGATGAAATTATCTTTAATGGACATAACAAATAAATCACTACTTCCGAAAAGCAGAGGGGAATTCGGGTAGTATGATTGTGGTGAAATTTCTGTTCTCAGGAATTGGCAGAAAGGCAATCTCGATTTTTTTTACTTGCTTCAAATATTTTTCTTTTTCTCTTCCCGAAAAACCCATTCTTATTGGTTTCGTTTTACTTACCCACCAAAAAAGGGCCCGAATTTTTGTATAAACGTACCCGAAAAGTAACAAGTGGGGCCGGCAGTTCTTCCTGAGTCCACGCCTCCTACGCCACTGTATATCATGTGGACCCTTTGAGCCCCAAATATATCAACATGAAATACTGCTTTGGGTATTTTCAGAGGAACATGTTTGAGTTTCTTTGCCTTTTTTATCATTCAGGGGTTACAAAGTGGCCATGTTGAGCTGCTGTTTGTCGTTAATCTGCAACTGACGTGTGCTCTTTATGTAATGGCAACTATTTATGGATGTCAAAATGATAACAAATACAAGTAAGCTCGCCTAAAAACTCTCTGGAATACCCCGCTCCTCTTTCCAGATGAATATCATAGAATAGCGTAGAAAAATCAGCTAGTAGTCTCGACAATTTTGTCTGAGATCGTGGCAGGCAGGAACATGACAAAGGCTCATTATTTGATACATGAATGCCACGTGGATTGGACCATTTGATTCATTTTACCGACAGTCATAAAAAGCAGAACAAAGAAATTCGCATGCCAATATTGTGCCATAACATCTGCGACATTGTTACTTGCAGCGCCCTGACTAAATATTTCATAAATGTAAACTATTTTCGAAATACAGTACGTACAGTATAATTGTACACTGTGTGTATGGAGGGTGAGGGCAATGCAGTGATGCGTACATTTTCGTTAACCTTGAGATGATCAATTTTCTAACATGTGGTAAAATTGAACATCGCTGATGTAACAGTGTAAGAGCGCGAATCTTACATGATGGAATCGTGCGAACAACCACTTTACCAAATTTTTTGTATACAAATTTCAAAATAAACAAAATGATTTATAATCAATTTCATCAAACTAACGAGGAGCGCGACAGGCCTTTTGGATCAATGGGAGGGCTCTTGACCAATTCGGAGGAGGAACGCTCCCCTGGGAGCTAGAAAAGTTATGAATATTTGAGAAAACGACAAAATGGAATCAAAACTGTTTATTTTATTAGCACCTTTTTAGGAGGGATCACCCCACCTTATACATGTTTAGTTATAGCAGCTGGGATACCTCCATATTTAATTCACGGTCTCGCACATCTCAGCAATGGTCCACCACAGAGTCATAGTAAGCGTGCCAGGAAGCAAACTGTCCCCTCAGGCAAGGCGTAAACTTCGGGGTTACCCCCTCCCCCATTTTTGAGACTCGTCGGTGAAATTTGAGATTAGTCGGTAAATCTGGTATCAGGTCGATAAAATTGAAGGTTTAGAAAGCAGGTCAATCCTCTCTCAGGGAGGCAGTTCAAATGGGACATATGTTGATTTGAGGTCGTCGGTAAATCTTATATTTTGCACCTTTTGCACCCTCAGTCAGAATTGTCCACTAACGCGTCGGTCCTCTAAAAGGATTGTACCCTAAAATTGGGAAATAATTAACATAACTTTGAAAAATTTGGTAACTTTATTGGCAATGTTGGTCAAATTTGGCGCAAGTTTGCGAAAATGAAGGAAATTCCGCTTTGATGGACACTTAATTTACCAATGCAATTTGTATGCTTGTAACCGGGAAATTTGTAGAGTTCCCCTCCCCTCACCCCCTTCGAGAGGTGACCCTTTAGGCTACACCCATGGTCCTGCACACCTACACTGTGGTCGCGTCCCTGTAGATCAGCGACGATTTTATATTTCAGTTTATGTTCAGTTTACTTTACATTGTTTTAGTGTTGTTTTGTATGTTATACAGCTTTCAAATAACTTGTTTTAATTATTTTTCTGAATTTAAATTATACCACCTGGTGTAAAATATCTTTTATATATTAGAAAAACTACACAAAGCTTCATGGTTGTCTTTTATATTTCTTTGTATAAGTTTAAACTCTCTTTGTTTGTGTCAAAATAAAAGCAATGTCATAGCTACCCTTTGTTCTTTTGAAATGTAGGGGAAACAATAGCTAAGTTGCTTTAGAATTCTATTAAAAATGGTCGTAAAAACTTTGACCTTATTTACAGCCTATATATTTGAAACATAGTATCTTGTTTAAAACCCGGAACATTCGTCTCATTCGCTTGCTTAAGGATAAAGAGTGTTGTG
>JAIGNY010002337.1:830000-832500 GCA_020152595.1 Chiridota heheva
CTACCCTAGAACCCAAGACACCATGGGTCAAGTGATGCAGAGGCCAATGTGTTAACTGAAGTGACAGCACTTACGACAAAAGAGAATAGATCCCCCCCTTCCGAAAAACAAACAAAAGACCCTAAGGGCGAAGGAATAAAAATGTTTTGTAAAATAACTTTAATGGGTTGCTCAGTTTATTCATTGTAATAAACTTTCTCAACCGATAGAAGAAAATTGAACTTTTGTGAAAAAAACTTTGGCATCGGTTTTAGTTTTATTTATCTTACAACAAAAGATAAAGTATTTAGCATGCAGTAACAGTGATGTATCCGGAGAAGAAAAAAAAAACCCATATGAGCGGCAAATATCAAAGTCAAAGTCAATCTTAGGCATAGATTACAAGCATTGTTCCAGAAATTCCGAACATAGGTGCACCTCCAGAATAAATGGTCAACTGTTTCACTCTCAACTCCACAAAATATGCAACCTGGGGAAATACTCAAATTATCCTAATGTAAATAAGCGTTAACACCAATGATTCTGTGTAAGAAACGAAATTGAAAATACTGGAGTTTTGTCTCTCTCACGGCACAAACGTTGGAAGTTTAAAAACAATTTTCCAATCCGCAGGTACATTCACATTTTCCTGTTCCCACTTATTCACAGATTTAGGCATTACAAAAGAATACTGCAAAAAGTAACTATAAACATGACGTGTTGGCTTGCAGGCAGAAGGAAAGGTTATAAAACGTTTTATGTTATCATTAACGAGCTGAAAAGGAAATAAGTTATCTTTCCAAGATTTAAGAATTGCATCTATAATGCCAAAATAATAAGTAAAGGGAAAGATTCTCAAATTGAATTTAGTAATAAAAGAATCATAACCAAGGGGGTTGCCGTTATCATAAAAAAGAAAGAAAAATCCTCAGAAGATAAGCATACTCTTAAAAAAAAAGTTTCTACTTGGAACCTTTTTACGGTACTATAGCTTGTCACGTATTTGGAACCCAATATGATTCTTCAAGGAACAATAAATATGGGTTTCCCATGGAACTCCCCGAATTCAAGGTTCTCCGTGGAACCTTTTATGGGTTCTATAGCTTGTCACGTATTTTGAACCCACTTATGTCAGTAGGTTCTTCAAGGAACCGTCTATTTAGGTTTCCCATTGAACCTCAAAACCACAGGAAATACGGTTCTCCGTGGAACCTTTGGGGCTCTTTATATATATTCATTTTCTTCATATGTGCTTTATATTGAAAATTATGGGACTGAATCAATTTCCATCATGCATGCCTTAAGGCGAGGTACATTTTTTACCATAGGCCTAAGTAAAGGAATATTCCTGTGAAGAACAAGTGAAGAAACAAATTGCTGGAAAACCCATGTTGGTATCTTCTTCCGTTTAGAGCCAAGATAGAGCCTATGTACAGAATGTACTCCAACAAAGAATATATTCTTTTCTGTAAAGTGTAATTAGGGCACATGTCATAAGCAGGTTTGGGCAAAGCATATATTCGAGTAAAGTGCATACTCAATAAGTGAACAAAAAATCCCAATAATTTAGAGAGGTAATTCATGTTGAAAGAAATTTATGACAATACACTTTGCACTGCAACAGTGCAAGGTAACTTTTCAATATACTGGTGAAATCTCTGAACAGTTGAAGCGCAATAACTCCTCAGTAGAAAAAGATATCAACATGGTTTTTCCAGTGCGTGTTTTCTATAATTATAGTCCTCTATATCACATAAATTAAAATTTCACGGGATTATCCTTTAAATTTTAAACAATACTCGCAACCAGCCTGGCTCTTTCAGTTGACGATATCCTTCGAGACTCAGCTGTCCAATCTACTATGTTGACAATCGAATCGAAACTGTTATAGTTTACCGACTGGGCTCCACAGCTGCAGACCGTGCTACAAAGTCAAAAACAATAAGATAAGATACAATCACAAATAAACGACTCGGAACGAGCACGGACAACCGTGGAGAGGTAAGAAATGGAAGGATGGGGGCGAAGGCCACAGGAAAAACAAACCCGACAACAGTCAGAGGACACACAAGCAAAAACGTGAACACAAAGCAGTCGTTTCAGAGCCACAGTCGTTTCAGAGCCACTATGTTGACAGTAGAGTGCGATAGAGTTTACACTGATATATCAGTTATACCTATTTTGCGGACGTCAATGGCAATAGGCATTTGACGTTCATTGATTGGCTGATATATTGCCTAATCAGTGTAACATTGTTCCACGTGGCATTATGTAAAAAGTTTGTGTTAGAAAATTAACATAATATGATATAACAAGATGACGGGCTGAGAAGGGTGAATCACCCCATGAAAAGCCCAAACTAATATCACCACCACCAAAAAAAAAAAAAAATCAAAGACGCCCATTGATGAGTTAGTAAAATACTTATAAATGTTAGCTTTGAAATTGTCATTACTTGTTCTGCTCCTTAAAGGTTCAAACAGTCAGACCCAACCTGATAAATAACCAGGTCGGGTCTGAT